>JARHVA010000370.1:4967500-5135000 GCA_037957365.1 Torreya grandis | reverse complement strand
TATGGTTTTGGGAGGAGGTGCTATTACATAATCTTCCACTTCATAGTGTTCATAATCACTTATAATAATGGATTACCCAACTCCCATGGAAGAACCCAAAGAAACTAGTTTATCAGAGTCAAAGCCCTAACAAGAAGTTATACGTGAACATGATGACACAACAAAAATGCAAAATGAGGATGAGATGAAGGAGAAAAATAAATATAAAAAGAGAAGGAGAAAAGAGGCAAATTGAAAGGAAGCTAAGGAAAAATAATATAATAAGCAATAGGTAGATACACAAGTAAATAAAAACTAACAACAAGCTATGAAGGAATAATGAAAGAAATTATTTAAAGAAGTAGAGGATCAAAATAAAAGAGATAAAGAATTAGAGGCTAAAAAACAAATCAGGGAAGCAAAGGATCATAAGAATTGAGTTGAAGAAGTGAAGGTGAATAAAAAGGAACAAGAGAAACAACAAGAAAACATCAAGAAACATAAGCTGCATAATATAAGGAGGAGGTAGAAGAACTAGAAAAGTCTCAAGAAGAGAAAAATGCCAAAAAAGATCATTACATCAAAGAAAAATCTAAGTCAATGACTAATGAAAAGGTAACTTGAGATAAATCTAAGGTTATAGATGAAGCCAAGACTAAGGTAGACATATATTCCAAAGCCAAGGTTAAGGTAGAATCAAAATGTAAGGTTGAGGCTAAAGCTAAGGTTAAAGTTAAGGTGTAAGACAAATTTCAAGCTAAGGTAGATGTTAAAGATAAGGATAAATCTAGAGAAGATAAGGAGGTAAAATCCAACGAATAAGTAGAGCACATAGAAAAAAAAATGGACACCACAAGGAGGTGTGCAAGAGGAGGCTTTTTAGCCAAAACCTTAAATAACTAGCTATTTATTGTGGGATGTTCCCAAATTATCCACCTAGTGCATCACTTTTTCTATTTCTTTATCAAAATTCACACCATCTCCTATAGTGACCATGACCACATCTATGGCCCTTGTTACCAATACGCATGAAACATATTTAGATATTGCCTAGCTATCACTAACTAAGCAAATTGAAGGCATAACTATATTTCATAAGTCAATATCGCAAAAAGATTCATCCTTAGAGCAAGAATTTTTCCAACTACACCATGATAATGTAGATTTAATCTGTTAGTTTACAAATGTATGTCAATTTATTGATAGAAACTACCCTACACTAGTTACACAATTTATATGTGACCAGGTGAGGTTTGAATAAAATTATCTCATAATTTTGTTGACATAACTCACAAGGGATTCATTAGCTATATAGTAGCTAGAAACACTACGAGCTCAAGGGTAGATATCAAATCAAAAATAGAGGTAATTTATGAGCTTTTAGAGGAGTATTAATATGTTTTAGATATCCTTATGCATCAATCCAAGTAGATATCATAAGGTATGTTGAATTATAATAATCACCTTAATAATTCATTGGCTACCACTAAACCGAAGTTTATAATAGTATTAAAATCCAAAGTTGTCATGGATGATCAAATAACTAATTTTAAAGTAATGAGTAGTGCCCTCAAGTAATTACTATTTCAAGGGATAATACCATGCAAAAACTATAGACTTGGCACAATGAGACTCGGTACAGTACATTTTTTAACTCTAAACTCAAATGCATGTGGATCGACTAGAGGAGTTGATGATACACATCCAACTCAAAGTATAAAATGATAAATCACTAATCACCATTATAGAAGATAAAGATGTTCAAAACTTGATGGTGACTCAAATCATGCTACACATATTAGTCACTATGATGTGGGAAGTGATAACTAACTAGAAGATGCTCAAGCAAGATCTCTCTTAGATTGATCCCTCCATTTATAAACTTGTGCATGATCCTCAATTAATTCTACTATAATAGGTACTAAAACATAATAAGATAATACGTAGTCATAACTAGAGAGTTAGTAACAATAATAATCTCTACCATCAAATATTGCATAACTAAGTGGTCCATCTACAACACAAGAAGAACTAGCATAATAGTGGCATACTATGTAGCCACTTTAAAGTATACCACCATTTACTTAATAGGTATTTTTCTCTCTATTTTGTAGTTTTCACAAGTTTTACATTGTTTTGTAGGATAAATTTAAGTATTAAGAGTGGGGTTATGTTAGCTAAAAAAACATAAAGGGTGGACACATAGATATGCTAGTTTATTAAAAACTAGAAAGGTCGATAGGAAAGGATGCTACTTAGTTTAAAATCCAAAATTATGGATAATGATTATGCACATGGTGAAAAATAATAAATGACACCTAAAATGATAACTGTGACTCTTATTTTTGATTCATTCCCTCATATTCAAAGCATAATATCTTGCTTTGACTTTATCTTAGGATGAGACAATGCTTTAAGTCTGAGTAAGTGTGTGAATTAAACTATTTTATCTTGTTTATAATCTTTTATATGTATTTGACCGATGTCAGCATAAGGATAGATGATAGAATGTGAAGAGTCACTCCTTTTGGGCATGTCAAAAGGCTAGAATATGAAGATACATCACTGGGTAGAACTCTATATATAGTTATTAATTGTAATTGTATATGGTTTTGATGTGAGAGAGATTAATACATATTGTTTAGAAATGGTTTTCATGTGTCTTTAATAAATGTTTTCTGCATAATGAGTAATTTATTTGCTTTAATCTATTAATTATATGAGTATTTATTAACTGTTAAGATTCTAATAAACTTGTGTTCCTTTGCACATCAATCTATTTGATCTGATTAATGAATATATTTCATTTGAATATTGTATCAACTATTTCATTTTATTATTTCTATGCAAGATATCCTTGAATTATCATGTTTTAAAGGGTTTACAAGAACCTCTGTTAACATATAAGTATTCTTCATCAATGATATATTAATTTTCAAATAGTATATCCTTTGGGATACTAGATTGTTTCAAAGCAATGTTAGGTCTTTTATTTTTTAAGTAAATATATGTCTCTCCTTTAAATATATCCATGAATATTTTTTTAATAGTGTTATTAAAAAATATGTGGTATTATTCACCTTATTATTTATTTTTAGGTTTGGAAAATTATTCATGCTCATAATACAATAAAAAATAAACTTTATATCCTGTAGATAAGTATATGTTGAACTGATTTTCTAAAAAATATAATTAACGATAATTTTTATTATCATTTACAAAATTATAGATTTGGAAAAACAAATAGCAATTACTTTCAAAACGTGGAGACTATTCTACTCTTACTAATAATGTAAAGGTCATTTATGAAGTAAGGATACATAAAATTCTATGTGCAAATTTTGGCTCCTTAAACTCCAAAAATACCACTTCAATAGCATATCCCATTTTTATGTGTAAGTGTTAATGTAGTAAGATCTTTTGATCATATTTGGCCACTTCCAATACCATGAGTTTTTGTAAATACTTTTGGAGACGTGGTCAATAATTTTACAATATGGATGACTAGAATGATGCAACATGTCATGGAAAAGTGAAAACAAATTCCAAATCCATTATGTATATTAAACCAGTACAAAAATAAAACCATCACCCATATTTGGGTATTTTTGTATCAACTACCAATCAACATTCTATAGCCAATGAAATCAATTTACTGGAAAAAGGGTATATGTACTAAAAAAATTCAACTCTTTCAAATGACGAGAACAAATATTATGGCTACATTTAATTTTCACATTCATGAAATACTTTTGGCTACATTCCATCCTAATGTTGGAAAATGAAATGTGTATCTACATAACACACATTCTATATAATTTTAAGACTTTTGGGATAGAAGTAACTATATCATCCAATGTTAGATGGCCTTCCAATAGGCTAATAGACCTTGATGGTAGAGAAATAAATTTACCACACATGACACCAAAGGAGAAATAAATTTGTAATGCTTGGGATGTTCTGAATTATAAAGTAATTCATTCCCAATATTCCATATAACATAGGTATCCAAATGATTAAATAGTGGTTATTGTTTTACCTTGGTTTTGATTAAGGTGATAAATACCTAATCTAATTAGTATACTACTTTTAAATGTAATTCATATCTAAGATATGGAATTTGATCATTTACTTGAATGTAAAATATTGAGATTGATCCTTTTAATTTAAAAAGTGGCATATGTTAAATATAATAAGTACAACAAATGGAATATGTGAAAAAAAATTCTAACTCCAATATGTCTATTAAACCAATACAAAAGTAAAACCATCACCCATATTTGGGGATTTTTGTATGAATAATAAATCGATGTTCTATAACCAATGAAATAAATTTATTGGAAAAAGGGTATATGTATTCAAAAAAATTACAACTCTTTCAATTAACAAGAAAAAAATTATGTCTACATTTAATTTTCACATTTATGAAATAATTTTAGGTACATTCCATCCTAATGGTGTAAAATGAAATGTGTATATACATAAGGTACATTCTATAAAATTATAAGACTTTTCAAATAGAAGTAACTATATCAACCAATGTTAGATGGCCTTCCAATAGTCTAATAGACCTTGATGGTAGAGAAATAAATTTAACACACATGACACCAAAGGATAAATAAACTAGGAATGTCTGGGAAGTTCTAAATTCTAAAGGAATTCATTCTCAATAGTTCCTATAACATAGACATCCAAATAATTAACTAGTGGCTATTGTTTTACCTTGATTTTGATTAAGGTGAAAAATACTTAATCGAATTAATAAAGTAATCTAAAATGTAATTCATATCTAATATATGGAATTCAATCATTTTAATGTAAAATATAGAGATTGATCCTTTTAATTTGAAAAGTGGCATATGTTAAATATAATAATTACAATAAAGGGATGATTACTTAGATAATTTGTTTGATTGTCTAATTGTGATTATATTTTTTAAATTGAAATTTAGGATAAATATTGCATGTGGTTAGTTCAATTCTAGAACTACTTAACTATCTGTGTTGGGTCAGTTCTGTGAGATTAGGTTAGTATCATTAGTCGATACTAACCTACTAGTCAATACTAACCTACATAAAAGTAGGGCATAGTGACTACATGATCATTTACACCTATTTTTTTAATTTGTATTTTTGATCTTGAACCCTAAATAAGTACGTAGTACTAAAAATCATCCTCTTTTTCCTTAAAACCCTAGGTGTGTTTGTGAGGGATAAAAACCTATAAAATGAGAAATTGTAATGGGTTGAGCTGACCCAAATCAACCCAGTCTGATGATTAATTATTACCTATGTTTATGATACTCTATGGATGGAAATTAAGCCACTCATAGTTATCCCACCTAGTGTGATTTTGTAATTGTTTTCCTTCACTATATGTATGTAATTAATGATATAGCTTTAATTATTGAAAATGTTTATTTTAACTTAGATTTAAAGTGCTTTAGAATTTTCTTGTGACTTATACTGGTGATAGATTCATAATTTTAGAAGAATATGATAGATTTTCTCGATTTGATATAGTGTATAGATATGCATATCGAATAATTTCCAAGTCCCTTTTAAATGAGACCTTAATTTTTTTATATTTGGATCTAATCAAATTGTAACAACCCCTCATGGTTAAACTAGAATTAAGTTGATTTTTATTTTTCTTAACTCAATAAGAAATTACCTTAATTGATTCCAAGTACTAACTTAATGCCACTAATAGGGAAAAAAATATATCCAAATGAGTTGTGTGTGAATTTGACTAATCTTAAGATCTGGAAAACTATATTAAAACTTTGACCAAAGTAATGTTTCAATGTAACAACACCTTAGAGTTAAACTAGAATTAGATTTTTTTTAAACAAATAATCTTAGAATTTATTCCAAGATTAAATAAAATATAATAAAACACAACATTCCTCATAACCCATGAAACCCTAATTTTAAGACACTTAAGTTCCATTTATCTATTTCAAAATATAATAGAATACATAGTGCACATAGTCATTTATGAATGGGTGGGGTTTATATGTGTTTAGACCTATGGATGGGTTGTCCCCATCCTCAAGTTTTACCAAATATTTTTTTATAAAAATATATATCAAAAATTCAATAACCCATTTTAAACAATCAATGACATAACTAGTGTATTTCACTTATAATTTCAAAATGGTAAAACTAGAATTATAATTTCAACAAACCCTGTTAACTAAGAATTTGAAATAAAGGGGAGGTTAGTCTTATGTTAGTATCATGAAACAAATTAAACTAACACACTAATATCCTAACACATCTATCCTATACATTAGGGAGAGCTTAGGTAACAAAAACTAAATGAGAGCACAATAAAAACATAATTCTTTAGGGAGGTTATTTCTGAAAATGATAGAATACCCAGATTAGGGATGTATTTACATGATGTTGATCTTAGATGAATGATTCATGAGTAAATTTGGGATGTTCAGTGATTATTAGGCTTAATTTTCAATGGTTGGTAGGAATCAGTTTGAACTCCAATTAAAGGCCAGTTATGGTCAAATTTAGGTGTCTACAGTCTACCACTTATTTGGGAAGGCATTGAAAGCTATAATCACAATAACATATTATAAAATAATGAAAAGGTCTTTTATGCCTAAGACTTCAATGGTAATGGATGAGATCTAGATGCCCCTGAAGGGAGTGGTCAACAAAAAGGGTTGAAAATTGGTCCCTCAAAAGCAACAAGTAATGGGACCAAAAAGATAAAATGGGGTTGAAAAGATTGATCTGCCCATATGAGGTTATAATCAGTGGCATATGGAGCTACCCTAGTTAGGAAGACAAATAGGATGATTTTCCCATAGGTGGTTATAATCATTGACATTGGTGGGATAAAAAAGATAAGGATTTTCCCAAAGGTAGTTACAATCATTGAAAATAATATTAGGGTAATAAGACAGTGATTTTTCCAAAGGAAGTTATAATCATTGGTAGGATAAAAATATGCTCCAGTTGAGCAAATAGAGATAATAGTTTTCCCAAAGGTGGTTATAAGCATTATCATAATGAAAACGTCCCCCAATTGGGTAAAATAGAGATAATGATTTGCCCAAAGGTGATTATAATCATTAACCTTAAAATAGATCAAAATATAATTATTTTCCCATAGGTAGTTATAGCCATTCACTCTACAGGTGGGATGATGCACAATAATTTTCCCAAAAGTGGTTAGAATCATTAGCATCATAAGTGGGATGGTACATAATGATTTACCTAAAGGCAGTTAGAATCATTGGTATCTTGATGAAGGAAAATTGGTACAAAGGAGAAAGATGAATTTGGGCAACCTGTTAGTATGGAGATGCATATCCTAATTAGCAAGGGGTAAATTATTTCATGATTTAATTAATCTATATAGGATATGATTCATGTAGATCAGGATTTTTTCAGGTGCTAAAGAGAAGTATTTTAACCTCATTGCTTGTAAGACTTCTTGACCTAATTTTTATTATATCACATGATAGAATACATCATTATAGAACACCATGATAATTTAGATAAAATATTCATACGGAATTACATTTGATCCAATAAACCATTAAAAATAATACACCAATGATAAAAACCGTGATGATAATGTTGATGTATGAATATTGATGGATTCAAGAATAATGCATAAGGAATCACCCAATGAATGTATATAGACTAAATCAAGGCACAAAAATAAATCAAACAAATAGGCAAACAAACAAATAAAAAAATAAAATGCCAAATAAAAATCAGACAATTAGAATAAAATGAAAGAAATACAAATAATGGTTAATCACAATGTGAGTATAAAAAATACGACATAAAGAAGATGACAAAAATTTCCCCTATCTTATATGAGATAATGAAACAAACAAATAAAATGGGGGAATAGAGGAAAAGGAAGGCAGTGTGTGATATTACTCTAGATGCACTAGGGAAAGTGGATGATACCTACATAGTTTCATGGACATAAGATCCAACATAAAATTTAGGCCAAACGTAGTTCTCCCAAGATATAAGATAGAAGAAAATTATGATTAAAAAACATGATTGATGTTGTAGAAGAAATATGGGAATGGTCTCACAAAATGGTGAACACGTGGGATGTTAGGCCAATAAGGATGGGGAAACTAAATGACAAGTGGTTTCTTTTAAAATAGTTAGGGATCCTAGAATCCTTAAGGCAAAGAAGTGGTTAATGATGATTTTTAGGATTTTATAGATCATTTTACAAATGTGTTTGGAATTTTCTAAGCATCTCAACTCAATTGAAAATGATGAGATACTAAATGATCCAACTCACAAAATGGTGAGAGCATTCAAATGTGTAATTGATTGCCAAATGATGAGAGTGTGAAAAAAGAGTAAATGAGCTAAACTGAACTAGAATCAAGTGATTCTTATATAGTCCCACAATGGGACCTCAAATCATTATAGTTGTCTTATAGTGGAGGAATCTGACTAGGTAGTAGTAAATTTGCAAATTGGGAAAAGAAGGCAAATGGCATAGTATGACATATGAATGGAAATGTTACCACTTCAAGGCATGATAAAAGGTGTGGTTTCTAATTTGCAAATAGGCAATTATAATTAGGAAATAATGATATAGTTTAATGATACTAATGTGGCCATATGTAGTTATAATTAGTAACTTGATAGTGGAATGATGATTTCCCCAAAGGCACTTATAATTAGGGATACCCAAAATGAAATAAAACAAGAAATTAAAGATGAAACTTCCAAACCACTATCATACTGCTCCAAAATATGGCCTCTATTTAAAATGTTGAATCAACTGTAAAAACTTGATTTGAATCCTTTTCCTGAAAGTGCCCAAAGAACTAATGGAATGGAATCAAGGTTAAAGGGTTGGGTAGGGAGGGTAAGAAACAAATTGGTTGATAGAAAAGGTATGGTATAATGGTATGGTATGAAAAATAATGTTGATATTATGGTACAACAAAAATGTTCCTCATAAATAATACTTCAGGTTTCTCAAGTGAAGTAATGCTTGAGGTGTATTATGTTTATCAGCTCATCAAGTTCATCCCCATCTAGTGTAACAATCCTGTCTACTCTGGAGCCATAGTTTGAAATAATGATATAGGGGCCTATCCAATTAGGTTTGAACTTTACCTTGTGTTTCTTTTTGGATGTGGTATTTTATTGGTTTTCTTTGAGAACAAGATCACCAAGTTCAAACTCGTGATTTTTGACTCATCAATTATAGTGACCATAAAATCTTTCATGGTATTCTTGAAGGCTATTGACTATGGTCATGTGTTTTTCATCAAGTAACTCCAGATCTTACAAGTGAGATACTCAGTAAGCTTCATCATCTAGAATATGTTTCACTAAAATGCATAAATAAGGTAACTGAATATCAATGGGAAGAATGGCCTTAGTGCCATAGACTAGGTAATATGGAGTGGCTCCTATTGGGGTATGATAATTAATAAGTTATGCCTAGAGGGTGCAGAATATTTGGAGGTGTTAGTCATGGATAACATCATTAATAATATTTTTAAGGATTTTGACAATGGTTTTGTTAGATGCTTCTACTTAGCCATTACTTTATGGGTACTATGTGGTAGAAAAATGTTGAATAATGTTTTACTCATCACATAGTGATTTGACATCCTTATTCTTAAATGATCTACCATTATTAAATATAATGTTAGATGGGATACCATAGTGAAAAATGAGATGGTTAAAAATGAATTTGGAATTTTGTTTTCAGTCATGTAAGTGAGGGCCCATGGGTATAGCTTCAACCCACTTAGTGAGATATTTAGTAGTAGTGAGGATGCATTTATGGCCATAAGATGAGGTTGGGTTAATCTTCCCAATGAGATTGATGTCCCATGTAGAAAATGATCATGGTGTAAGCATTGGTTTCAATGTTTTAGTAGGGGCATGAATCAAATTGGCATGTTGTTGACATTTGTCACACCTTTTGATGTAAATAATTGCATCTACATCCATATTTGGCCAATAATACCTAGTACATATTAGTTTTTTAGCTAGGATGACCCTACTAATGTGGGATATACATAACCCTTCATGAAATTCACATAACACTAATGTTTATTCTACCAAAGTTAAATAATGAAGTAGAGTTCCATCAAAGTTTTAGTAGTAAAGGGTTGGTCCAAGTAAGGTATATCATGCAGCTTTGTGGGTAAAGGCCTTTTGTGTTTTGTGTGATAGATCTAGTGGCATAATATGGTCATGAAGGTAAGTGAAAAGGTCTAAATACCATATAGAGTTTGGAACAACAATATCATAGAGCATTGTGATGGTTGAAGGTTCATGAGTTAACACTAGAAGATTTTTAAAAAGTAATTTTTATTCTTTTACATTGTCAGTATGATAAATCAAAGAGCTAATGGTGGTCATCACATCTGTTTTCTTATTACTAGTCCTTGGTATGTGTTCAAATTATACATCGGTAATCTGATTTTTAAAAGTATCAATCATGGTCTTATATAACACCAACTTATCATCCTTAGTCTAAAAGTGGTCTATAACCTAATTGATGATTAACTAAGAATCACCATAAATCTTGATATGTTGAATATTCCATTGTACTACCTATCAAATCCCTAAAATGAGTGCTTTGTATTTAGTCATGTTATTAGTACAAGGAAATATGATACATAATGATTTAGGGATAAGATCCCTATGTGGTGTAATAAACAATAAGCCTTCCCCTAATCCATGTGTTATGAATGAACCATAAAAATACATCTTACAGTGTTGCTCATTAAGAGGTGTTTCAATGATGGTCATAATGGACTTGTCTGAGAATGGAAAAGTTAGAGGTTTAGTATTTTTAAGGGGAGTTTTAGAAAACTAATCTGGAAGTACTTATCCCTTGATAGCATTATAGTTGACATATTCTATCTTTAACTCATTAAGAAGCATGATCCATTTAGCCATGTAGCCTTGTAAATTTATCTTGCATAGTAGATACTTAAGCAGATCTACTTCTAAAATAACTATGGTCTTGTTGTTTATCATGTAATGTCACAATTTATGAGTTTTAAAGACCATATCTAATTTGGATTTTTTAATGGGTGTATAATTGTGTTCATATGCAATCAATATACATCTTAGATATTACATGGCATGTTATTTTCCATTATCATCATGTTGATCTAAAAGTGCCCACATGGCTTTGTATATGGTTGATAGGTACAATAGGAGAACTGTCTTGGCATAGGTGGCAAAAAAATAGGTAGATTTGTAAGACAGTCCTTTAAACATTAAAAATATTTCTTCCATTCATTATCCCAATAAAATGTGACACATTTTTTAATTAGGTGCGTAAATGGATGGTATTTTTTTGCTAACTAAGAAATGAATCATTTGATATATTGTATCTTACTCTACAAACTATGAATTTACTTTAGATTGGAAAGTGGTGACATCTTTGTAATGGCTTGGACTTTGGTAGGATCAACTTTAATGCCTATATGAGACATAATGAATCCAAGTAATTCTCCTGAAGTAACTCTAAAAACACAATTCTTAGGATTAAATATGACCTTACATTCACATAGTCTCTCAAATATTATTCATAGTACTACTAGATGATCGGCCTTGGTCTTTGATTTTCCTAGTATGTCATCAACATATTATTCAACAATGTCATACATCATATTATGAAATATAATGGCCATGGATCATTATTATGTGGCCCCAAAAGTTTTGAGACCAAATGACATAACCTAATAATAAAACATTCCCCATGGAGTGGTGAATGCTTTTTTATGTTAATCTTCTGGTGCAATCTAGATTTGGTTGTATGCTAAAAATCCATCTATTAGTGAAAGAATTTCATACCTTACTATGGACTCAAAAATCATGTCAATTTTTGGCATATGAAATTCATCATTGGGACATGCCTTATTTATATCTCTAAAATCAATGTAAATTATGATTTCTTCTGGCTTCTTACTGATTATCACAACATTTGAGATCCACTCTGAATAGTCAATTGGTCAAATACATATCATTTTAAAGAGTTTTTCCAACTCTTTCTTTACTAATATAGTAATGTGAGGATACATTTTTCATAATTTTTGCTTCATGGGTTTGGTGGTATCAGGATGTACAACCAAAGCAGGGTCTAAACCTAGCGTGTTCGAGTAGGCCAAATAAAATATGTCAAAAAATTCCCTTATAAGGGATATAAATATGTCACATTCCTCCTTAGTGAGAGACACCTAATTTGATCTATTTTAGGTCATCTAGTGTCTTGATGTTGACTTCTATAGTATCTTTCATAAGAAGAGTCAAACTATCTTCTAAAATGGTTGAAAATGAATAGAATTCACCTAAAACAAAAAAGTCCTTTATTTGGACTAGCTCTTCAAGTTCCCCTAGGCAAGATAAATTATAATCTCCAAATGGTAACTATGGTCATATGACAAACATTGTTATGAACTCTTGAATTATTTGATTGAAGGCATGTTATTCTTTATAATTAAACTTAGACCCATAATCAAGTTCATCACTGGTGGTCTATTGAGCTATGTTTGAGAAAGGGTGAACATCCCCATCTAATGGAACCTAAAATAGGTTTTCACCAAAATACTAGCCTTTCTCTTTACTTTTATCCTAGTTTAAAATTGCCTTGAAGAGGTTTTCACTTTGGGACCTCAATGTTTTATTTAATTATTTGTGGCTAAGGTTTTTCACTCATTTTCCAAAATATACTATAGGATCTGATTTTATTGAGAACTCTTGTTTATGGTCTCCCAATTGAACATTATCTCTTAGGCCTATAAAATCACAAAAGCCATCATCATTCTCAAACTCATCTATAGGCACTGTGGATTCTTATTAGTCCCATGTTATAAGTTAAGGGTGATATAGAGGAAGTGGATTATGTTAGTTAATTGGGATAAGAGTATAAATGACATGGGTATAAAATATATTGTTATTGGCTTGTCCTTGTAAAGGCTATTATTAGACTCTACTTTGCTATTGACATCTTCATCACTGGTCATTAGCATTAGAACATGAATAATATATATGGCATCATCCCCATGTGGTTTAAATCCAAGACCATAGGTTCCTTTGTACTAAGTTATAGAGATTGACTCAAGTGTTCCCTACTTATTTGGATCAAGGCCTCCTCCTTGATAGGAAAGATTCTCCATAATCTATTAAGAATGGGGCATCTAGCATTTTTGTAAAAATGAATAAGTTTTTCATTGTATAACCAGGTTTCATCATTTGTAAGTGGGTCATTTTATTGGCTAGTGGCTGGTGTAAAAATGATAGGATTTAGACTATGTAGTTTACCTTTCCATTTTCATTTCCACTCCATTCAAGGTGGATTGGCTTTAGGTCTTCTATAATACTTGGGGTTCTGTGGAAGCTTGGCAATTTGAAATGTATTGTGGGTCAAATATTCTCCTAGGCGATTAACTATGATAGTAAAGTGATTGGACATTTTAGGAGGTGGCACATAAGAAGATGAATCAAGGCTATTTGGATCAATGTAATTGGCCTTTGGTAAATTGACAATAATTTATTTCCCCTTATCATTTTTGGGAATTAGATCCAAGCCAAAATGATAGTTATATTTTTCATACTCGGCCTCCAAATTCTTGCAATGTTCATAAGGCTATAAATCTTTATGAATGGTGACCTCTACGCCAAAATTAGAGAACTTGATACATTGATGCAATGTTAAAGGGATTACATGAATTTCATGTATCCAAGGTCAACCTAAGATAAAGTTCTAAGATAATTCTAGGTCTAACACATGGCATAGTGTATCATGGGTTAAGGGCCCAATGATAACTAGAAAACTGATGATGCCTTGTGATTATTACTCTTCATTATCATTACCCTTGATTGTGATAATTTTTAGATAGAGATCAACTATTGTGTATCTAAAATTCTTGATGAGATTTAGAGACATAATATTTAGGCCTGATCCATTGTCTATGAGGATACACTTGACTTTGTGCCACATTATGACAACTTTAATGTATAATAGATTATTATGGAGAGGATTGAGGGATGACATATCACTTTGGTCAAAGGTTAAATGTTGGCTTGGGGCTAGATGTCTAACTAAAATATTAGAATTTATCTAGGGATATGTCATTTGGCACTTGGGATTGGCCAATGAACTCTATTAAGATGTTCTTATGGATGGTAGATGTATGTAACAAGTCTAAAATGGATATTTGTGTGTCTTATGAAGTTGTTCCATAATATCAAACATTTTTTATTTAACATTAGTATATGGCTTGTTCTTATCTAGAATGGTATATTTTATGGGCTTGGTGGTAGATGGTTATGGGCTGAGAATGGTAATCTTTGACTGTCAAATTGTGATGACACACTTTGGATTAGATATAATACCATTATTACTAAAAATGATGGTGGTAAGGGGTCAAAAAGGATAAGTCTCAGTTGTTGGTGCACTTATATGTGGTCACATGGAAATAATGTGTTATTGGTATAAGGTCCAAAATTAGCAATACATGCTTATTGGTGTGGCCATATGCAGTCCTAGGTTAAGAAAGAATCATTGGTATAGGCTAGTTGGTTGGAATTGGTTAGCAACAGTCCTATTTAGTTAGTACTTGGTCTTGCATTGATGGTGATGATGAAAATGTGATTTCCTGTAATATGGCCTACAACTTTGTTTTAGTCATATACAACTATATGATAAGTTTTTTGGGTATTGGCATCATTCTATCCTTGGTTCTATCCATTTGGCTAACTTTGCTATTGTTATTGGTATTTTTATTGTTTTTTTGGCTATTGATACTATTTTAGTTGCTATTATAGCCTTGGTTATTGCTATTATTAGTTATTATTATGTTGTGGAAAAGGGCTTTGATAAATACCCAGGTTATGATTAGATGTAGGTGCATTATTATCTAATGTTATCTCCCCATTTTCCACCATATTTTCAATAAGGTTCTTGATCTACACACAATGATGTAAATTATGCCCATTAATTTGATGTTATTCATATAATTTATTTTGTCTATACCAATCTAGATAAGGAATTCCCTTAGGATAGTGCATTATAATCAACCAAATAACTAGATTAGTATTGGATAACTTACAAATAATTTATTCAATGGGATCTCCAGGGTCACTAAATATGTGATGAGTAGGCACATTTATCCTTAGATGAGGGGTTTGTAATGGCAGAGGTTGTTTCACTTGTTTAGCTAGTTTAGGTTATTGTGAAGGCTTTATTTTTTGAATGGGTTATTGATGAGAAGTCATTTGCATTTTTGGTATTGGTTGAGTAGATAATATTTAAACCATTTAGACATATCGTAACTTAGTTATTCCATTTCCAACAACATTCTTATTATGGTTAAACTATTTGGATTATTCATAATTACTAAGCTAGGTTGGTGCTGACACTCATACTTGGAATTGGTTTTGGTTATGATTTTCATTTGATGAGGTGAGATTGACAATCCCTTTTTTAATAAGGGCATTTTAAATTAGCAAACCTTTGCCAATGATTTCCTTAAAAGTGTATACATATTGTAGCTCCAAATAATAAGATACCTCACTATGCAATTTTTTGGTAAACATAGTAACCAATTACTTTTTTTGGTAAACTATGGGTGAAATAGCTAGCAAGTTCTCTCCATCACTATAGATATCTTTCGAAACTTTCACTAGCCTTATGTTTGGATTGAGTTAGATCTACCAATGAAATTTCATGTTTGATATTGTAGAAGAAATGTTGCACAAACTTGTTTGAAAGTTCATCAAAATCAGATACTAAGTTCTTCGATAATTTTTTAGGAAATTATGCTACCCCTTATCTTTACTTTGTTAGTATAATAATTTCTATGTACACATATGATTTTTAAGTCATCTCATGATAATTTTATTTTATCCCACATTCATGGTAAGTAGTAGTTGATTATATTAGACTTAGTATAAAAGTAAGTGTTGAGGCTAATGAATGCATCCATAAATTTATTATATTGAGCTTGCTCAAAGGGGGTTTCCCCCTTTAAGAGGCTAGTGATTTTATAATCCATCGATTCTAATCTAGTTACACTTATTTGAGTTAATATATTACTAATTTTCATAGTTTACTTCATGTATTTGTAATTATATGCTAAATTGTTTAGGAAGGATCCTCTCATCTAGTATCAAAATACTTTCTAGGGCCATTTTTTTTTCCTTTAAAAATTCTTAACTCTATTCTATTGCATAATACATTTAAGTAATTCTCTATATCACAATAATATATTTTGGATCAAGGTAAAAACTTGACCACATAACTATGGGATGTGTTTGGGTCAAATCCCTAAATCTCATTATGAGGAGTACCACATGAACCCTAAAGTAGCTGGTCCATGGAGAGGACCTACCAGTGAAACAAGTAATGGCCCCTTCCTGATTGAATAGTTACCATCTATGAGGAAAACCAAGAGCTATTGTTGAGAGGTAAATGCGTTGCAATTTTTTTTTTGGAGAGCAGTACTCACTTAGATGGCATTGGTGGCTAGAGTGATACATTTAAACCCTTAGGAAACCATTGAAACTTGGGGCCCATTTATACCAGTTTCAAAATATTTATAGTATCCTATCAAAATAATCAATAAATAGAGTATTTATAGACTATCAAAGGACTTGTAGCTAGATAATTGATAGAAACCAAAAATTGGGAAATATTCATTCTATTAGTTTTAGAAAACTATCCATAGATTCTCATAAGATTCTTAGAAGACTTACAAATAGACTATATATATATATATATATATATAGCCCTATTGATCCTCAAATTTTATCTAGACACCTAAAATTCCATTCCCCACATTTTTTTCCTCGAGGTCCCATATCCCAATTCCACTCCTAATTTCAACAAATATCAATTTACCCATTTTTTAGGTTTTGCCATAACTTCTATTTTTGTCTATTTGTCTCAAAAACTTTCCACAATGTTCATCTCCCTTTTTTGATCCTTTGTCCCTCTTTGATAAATTTTCCATTTTTTCCATTTTCACTCGTAAAATTGCCCTCACCTTTGTCAATCATACTCTCACTATGCAAAAAAAATAGTAAAAGTACCTTTAACCCTTTTGAATTCATCCAAATAAAAAATTTGCCTTACTAAACATATCTTAACTCTATTTTTCCTACCCATTTCAAAAAAAAATCTCTTATTTGGTTCATGGTAGTAACTCAAACATAAGCAAAAAACATGGAGGATGAAATTGCCACCCTCAAGACACACATCAAAGATATTCATGAAAAAATTCTTAGCCTCAGTCTTCAACGTACCACCTTTGACAATAGATGATATCCAAACTCCTCTTCTGATACTATATTTTATTCTTTTAGTAATTTTCATGGGTTAAAGCTTGGTTTTCCGTGATTGCATGGTGTAGATCCGACTAGATGGATCTATTCGATAGAACACTATTTTAGCTTTTATAATAGTTTTGATGCCAATAAGGTTCCACTCGCATCTTTTCACTTGGAACTTGAAGCCATTCACTGGTATTATTGGTATACCAAGGCTCATGATGTGCCAAGTTGGACTATTTTTTGCACCTTTATTTTGTAATAGTTTAGCCCTAGTACTTTTGATGACTTCGTAGGGGAACTCACTAAAATTTTCCAAATAGGAACCATGAGAGAATATCAAATAGAATTTTAGACTGGCCAATAACATAGAGGGATTATCTAATGAATTCTTTAGAAGTTATTTTTTTAGTGGATTGAAGGATACAATTTTATCTAAGGTGAAAATGTTCTAACCCAACACAATGATGGAAGCCTTAGGGTTAGCTAAATTGGTATAGGATAAGATCATAGCTTAGTAGTGATTCAAATCTAAGTTTTCTCCATTAAAAAATACAACTCCATAATGATATCAAACAATTCCAACCCCCAGAACCACTCATACCAAGTATATGATTGAAGCAAAGATACAAGCCCATAGAGCAAAATAACTATGTTATAATTGTGATGATAAATTCACTTAGGGACATCAATGTGTCGATCAAAATCTCTACCTATTAGATGTGGGATCTTATCCTAAAATTAAATATGGGGAAGAAATTTAGGATACAACAAATGATCTAAAAGAAGCTCTATTGATTATGTAACCTACTTCCCAAGAATACCAACTAGAGATCTCTCTCCATACCTTAATAGGAGTCACCACCCCATAAACCATATGAGTCAGGGGTTACTTCAAGAAGTTCCCTCTCACAATACTTATTTATTCTAGTAGCACTCATAACTTCATTCACCCTTAGATTACCAAATAGGCTAATAGTTTTTTTTAATCTTTGCTCTATCTTTGAAGTCATGATTGTTAATTGGGGCACATTACCTTGCAAAGGGAAGTGTCACAATTTACGTATATATATTTGAGATTATAACTTGAATTTTGACATGTTTGCCTTGCCCATAGGTGGATGTGATTTTATTTTGAGATCCCAATGGTTATGCACACTTGGACCCATCTTATGGAATTTATTTGAACTTTAGATGGAATTTTTAGATAATGGGTAAAAGCACACATTGAAAGGCTTACAATCAAGATACCTTAGCATCATTAGTTCACATCACATGGAAAATCTTCTTAAGAATAATTTGTATAGTGTCAATTCCCAACTCCATTCTATTAGAATGTAATTATCAAGGGTCTCCTCTCCTCCTTCTGATCTACAAATCGTTTTGCATAGGTATGTATGTGTCTTTACCAAACTAGTGAGATTTCCACCTTTATGGCTAGAGGACCACCATATTTAACTCCTTCCTAGAATTATTCTTCCCAACATAAGGCCTTATCATTACCCATTTCAACAAAATATTGAGATCAAGATGCTCATTTAAGTCTTACTGAAGTAAGGCATTATTCGGCCTAATACCAACCCATATTCTTTCTTAGTTGTCCTTGTATGGAAAAAAATGGGTCATGCCACCTCTTCATTGACTTTTGTGCACTTAATCACATAACCATCAATGATAATTTCTTGATCCATATTATTAACGAGATTCTTGGTGAGCTTCATATAACTCATTTTTTCTCTGAGTTGGATCTCCACTCTAGATATCACCAGATCTAACTTCATGAGGATGATATCCCTAGGATAGATGTTTGTCCACATGATGGCTACTATGAGTTTTTGGTCATTCCCTTTGGCCTCACTAATTCTCCTTCAAAATTTTAGTTATTGATGAATAAAATATTCTGGTTGTACCTATGGAAATCCATTTTGGTCTTCTTTGATGACATCCTCATCTATAGTAAAACATGGTCTGAGCATCCCCAACATCTAGAGCTCACACTACAACTTCTGTATGACCATCATCTTTGTGAAAAATAGTCCAAATACACTTTTGGTTAAGATTAAGTGGAGTATCTTAGGCACATTATTTCATCCCAATGGGTTCAGGTGGATCCTAAAAAAATAGCTACCATGACAAAGTGGCCTCATCCTTAGACACTCAAGAGCCTCCATGGTTTTTTGGGACTGACTAGATACTATCATAAGTTTGTCAAGGATTATGGTAATATTTTAGCTCTACTAAAATCTATGTTAAAAAATGATTTTTTTATATGGACATAAGCTATTGAGTGTGCATTTCAAGAATTGAAATAAGCTGTGTACTACACCTATTCTAGCTATGCCAAATTTTGTCAAGGCCTTCACTATTGAGAGTGATGCTTATAGAAATGGACTTGGTGTTGTTATCCTCTAATAAGGATGCCCCATTAAGTTTACTATCAAATCCCTTTCTGGGAAGAATTTAACACTCTTTACTTATGAGAAGGAAATGATGGTCATTTTACATGTAGTATAGAAGTGACAGTCATACCTATTAGGGAATCATTTTTGCATCAAAATTGATCACCAGAGTCTAAAATATTTCTTAGAACATGGGTCTCCTCCCTATCAAAACAAAAATGGGTCAGAAAACTCATGGGTTATGAGTATGATATCACTTATAATAAAGGTAAGGAAAATATTATAGTTGATGCTTTGTTTCACACATTTATGGACCAAACTTCCCTGTTAGCTATTTTCATGCCTATTCTGAATTGGTTGGACACTATATGGTAGTAGTATGTCAATGAATCCTCATTATCTAAAATAATTCAATAATTTTCCACTAACCCCTCTACCATATTGCATTATTATTGGGATGGTTATTCTCTGTGATACAAGGGTCATCTCGTGCTTCCCCATAACACAAATATTTAGTAGGTTGTATTCTATGAAAACCATGCTTCTCCATCTATAGGGCACTTAGGGTTTCTCAAATCTTATGAGTAGGAAAAATACAACTCCTTTTGGAAGGGAATGAAAAATGAAATTCAAAAAATGGTGGTTAAATGTGATACCTGCCAATACAAGGAGGATGAAACAACACTCATCTTGGGGTTGATCAAACCCTTTTCCATCCTAATAGGATTTAGATAGATATTTCTATGGATTTCATTGAGGGTCTCTCTAAATCTAAAGGTAAAATAATGATCTTGGATGTGGTTGATCACCACTCTAAATATAGTCATTTTTATGCCCTTAACCACCCTTAAACTATTTCTACAGTCACACAAATTTTCTTGAACCAAATTTTCCATCTTCATGGCATTTCTTCATCCATTGTCTCAGATCATGATGCAACCTTCACCACCCATTTTTGGATAGAACTATTATGATGCATTGATACCTAAATGAAGATGAGTTCTAGGTATCATCCATAAATAGATGGCTAGATTGAAATTATCAATAAATTCTTGGAAACATTACTTCACCTTAAAGTAACAACATCAGTGAGAAAAGTGGCTTCCCTTGCCTAATGATGGTATAATACCTTTTTTCACACCTCAACTAAAATGACTCCATATGAATTAGTCTATAGTCAAGTACCACTAGTGATCCTTATATATGCCTCCAGTACTTCTTCAGTTCAAGTGGTTGACATGATTTTTTGAACCCAAGATCAGATCCTTGACACCTTATGGGACAATCTTCATATGGCACAATATTGAATGAAATAACAAGATGATCAACACCATTCTGAACATACTTTTCAAGTTGGTGATATGTTTTTTATTCACCTATAGCCATACATGTAATCCTCCCTAAGACTCAAAGGGCATCATAAGTTGGCTCCTAAGTTCTATGGACACTATAAGGTTCTCCAAAATATTGGTTTAGTTGCTTATAAGTTAGAGCTACCACCTTCTTCCTGAATTCACCTAGTATTTCATGTCTCTTATCTAAAAAGTGTTATTGGCACAAATATCAGAGTGTAAACTATTTTACCAGAGCTTGATAATGAGGGATCCATCCTTCTTGAGTCAAAGGAAATCCTATATAGGTGCACATTCCAACTTTTCTCCCACTTAATCATAGAAGTTTTAATTTAGTGGCATGAAATGTAGCCAAAGAATGCCACATGAGAACCACTATTTCAGATTCAACACCAATTCCTACATTTGAAGCTTTCAAGATAAAGCTTTTTATAAGAAGAAGGAGATGTTAGGAACCCTTGATACCCCTTCTCTTTAGTTTATTATTATAATAATTTCTATGGACACATATGCTTTATATGTCATCGTGTGAGCATTTTGATTTATCCTACATTCAAGGGAAGTAGTAGTTTCTTAGATTAGACTTAGTATAAAATTAAGTGTCAAGGCCAATGAAGGCATCCATGAATTTAATGTATTGATCTTTCTTAAATGAGGTTACCCCTCGAAGAGGCCAATGATTTTAAAATTTAGCCATTGTAATTTAGTTCTACTTATGTGAGTTAATATATTGCTAATTTTTATAGTTTATTTCATGTATTTGTAATTATTTGCTAACTTGTTCATGAAGGATCCTCTCATAATTTTAGAAAACACTCCAAATCATGTCCTACTAGACTTCAAGGAAACAATATTAAGACGTATATATCACTTTAAGCCATTGGTTGGAAAGTAATAAATACTTTTTTAAATGGGCCTTAGGGTCTCCTTTACCCTTATATTTGTCAAATTTTAGTGGTTCACACCTTGAAGGAAATGGTATTTATAAATACTCCATGTTTAATGGGTAGGAACACATGTCATCCAACTTAAACCTCTTGGTCTACTTCCTATTTAGAATGGTGATAATTACATCCTTCATTTTTTGAAGTTCTTGTGTTAATAAACTAGATGGAATATTGGCCTAAAGTGAAGGTTGGGTAGTTAAAAGTGGATTAAATTGATCAGGATATAATGGAGGTATGGTTTATTTTGGAATATTGGTTTGGCTAGGAAATCAACCAAGAATATGCATCCATGGATTGGGGTGTGAGTGCTGAAATTTCATGTATTAAGGTTCAATATTCTGAATCAAAATTGGTATATAGGCCTAGTTTTGAGGGAATTATGGCTAAGATGGAAGGATATGGATCTAGGTGAAGTAATGTTCCTTTTGTAGTTGAATAGTGACAACTTGAAGACTATTCAAACCTAGTTGAATAAGGCGAACTTATTATGAAACAAGGCCCTGTTGTTAGATTGGTGGCATATTTGGAATGAAAGGTAATTATTGCTTGATTAGAAATTGTTAAATAGTAATACCCATTGGTTATATGAACACTTATTATGAATTATATTCTTATTGATATTTTGGAATTTTTTGTTGACTAATATACATACATTGTTAGTTAGACAATGTTTGTGAAGGCATGGTTGTCTATGACTATTGAGGTATACTTGTCACTACCTAAAGAGGTATAAAATTTATTGTCCCTTGTTGACGTGGAAAAATGTTTGATATTTATTGTGTTGGTATACTAAATTATGTGTCTTTTTGTGGAATTTTAGTCATCACCTATTTTGGTGGAGTAATATTTATCACATTCTATTGAAGCAAGTCACTAGTTTGAATTTGATTGCTTAATCCTTGAGATTGCATACTTGATGAAGTAGTTGGTTGAGGATTAGAGGTACCTTGTTGTAGTTGGTGCATAGTATTTCCTACCCCCTACTATTGTGAACCACTTATGGTGTTAACTAAAGGCACTTGATGTGGGCTAGTTATTTGTGTAGTTACACCACTTTGGCCTAGATTGGATAACACTTGCATATTATCCACCATATTTGACACATTCATTTATGTAGAATAAGTAGACAATTCTTCAATAGTTGTGGCATTGAACATGTTTCCAATGGAATATATTTGTGTGAATGGGTCTATAATTTAATTATCTTGGCCTGATAATTCAATTAATACTCTTGTTGAAGGAGCTATCTTGATAAGTGGAGCATTTGACATGGTCATGTTATTAAAATTATGAACTAAGTTTAAATAGGTATGGCATGTTTTCTACATCTATATGAAGTGGTCATCCACGAGGCCCTTTCCTATGAAATTAATATGTGGATCTTGGTATGAAATTGAAAAAATCACTTGAGGATTGTTAGAAGAGGCATGCTTGATAATTTGATTATAAGGCATGTTGTAAGGCACTCTAACTAGACTAGGCAAGTTTTTATGAAGGATGTTGGAAACTTGGCCCTTACCTCTATGGATCTAATTAAAACATCACCCTTGTTTTCAGGTAAGTTATGATCAAACAAATAGGTATCTTATGTCTATATAATTATAACATAATATGGTTTTTGTTGAACTTTGTCCACAACCAATGGTACACTAGCTAGGTATTGTTTTGTTTGTTCTTGGTCTTACTCTAAATATGGAGGTGTGTTTACCAAATAGTGATCTATAGGATCTTGGATTTGTTCCTTGGATTGAATGTTATAATGAGGATAGGGATCTATGTTATAAACTACATCATCACCATAAGGGTCTTGAATAAATTCATTTTATGCAATCATATTATCATATCCTAGATTGTACATAGCTCCACTACAAGTATTGATACATATTCAAATTAGTTTCCAAAGGAAAAATGGTTCAAACTTGGTATAAATTGGTCAAAAATTTGATATGTATCTCTAAATGGTTTATGCTAAAATTTGGTACAAAATAGTCTAACATCAAATCCCTCACACAAAAGGTCAAGTGGATAAATAAAACTAAAATGACAAACTCTAGGTTCAAAGTGTTCCAAACAAATATAATATAAATAAAACAAAAATTTTCAGGTCGTTTAAAGAAGGCATAAAATCTAGGCTTAAAACAAGTATGTGCTAGGTCTTTTGGAAAAGGCACAAAATCTAGACTTTAAACAAAATAAGGTATGAGATTTATTCTAACAAATTTGAAACACTTTGGAATTAACTAAGCATTTTGATTTAAAAATGAACTTGGTAAATTGGTAAAAGGCATTAAACAATAGGCAAATGGAAGATAGAATACTTCCCCAAACTTAGGCACAAAAATGGTTTTCAAATTGAATAACAAATTAAGCTAAGTTACACAACCCAAAAGAGAAATATTGATGTCTAGGCCAAAATTACACAAGACATAGGTAGAGATCGATTGATATTTATATTTTAAATTATCATGAATAATTTAAAACTCAACTTAGAAAACTAGGTTTCTTAAACAAATAACAAGCTAAACAAGACTGAACAACACAATGGCACTAGGTATAGATCCAAAAATTCACACGTGATTTGGTTTTGAATTTGTAAATTAGATACAAGGAAATAAGCCTTTGAAATTATTTGATAAGATTAATGACATTATCATGATATAAAGGTATGAAAAATGTTTTGTTTCAAGACTCTAAGGTGTAAGATTTGAAATTAATTAAACAACATAATGTAATGACACCCTATTCAATCAAATGACAAACACACACAAAGGTTAATAAAAAAAATAAGGCACATGCATGATGTCAAATAGATGGTATAATGCCTACTAAAATAAATTATTTATGTATACAAAAGACTCATTTTGATGTGTTATAAAAAATAAATAGTTTAGACTAAAGACCAAGCAAGTAAAAGGAAAAAATAACACAAACACTTAAGTGTAGCATCCTAAATCCTAAAATTGACAAGGTTGTATAGTACTATCGAATTCCATAAATATAATTTATATTAAGAGGATTTTAATTTTTAATCCAAAAATTAAAGTGAATAAAAATTAATATTTTTAAGTCCCCCCTTTTATCAATATGTCATACTATAACATGGAACTTAGGGCTACTCACCCTGCATCAATAGTAGGTTTGCAGTAAGTGGGGTTGTTCTAAACTATTAATTTTTATTCATTTATTGATGGTCCCAAGTGTGGATAAAAAAATATATGGTGATGTAAGTTGGAGCCACATAAACCAACTTGTTTTGAAAATTTCATCTTTTTTACAACCACTACATCTATTACTTGCTTAGTGTCAATTGATACATTCTAAGGGTAGCAGTTGCTAATGGAGGTAGTTTAACCACTCAAACTACCATCCCATAAATTCACCAGCTCAATTTATATACCCCACCATGGATTGGGTTGAAAAAATGTTAGGATATGAATTCTTAGGTAAATGCTTCCCTAGATAACATATCAATAGGTGATGAACTTCTGATCATAAACAAAAATGTAAAAAAAATAAAGACAAGTGAAAAGACTATAGGGTCAATTTGCGGTCACCCAAACCATATAGATTTTGGGTGGGCCTTAAAAAAATTATTTTCATTTTTTTAGACTAAAGTAACCAAGGCAAATAATGAGCTTTTTTGGTCACCTGAGTTCTCTAAAGGGGATGGGGGGAGTTTGATAGAAAAATGGCTAATAATATGAGCTCAAAACCAAAATATTCCACTAGATCTTGAAATAAAAAGGTTAGGAAAATAATATTCAAATACTCAAATATATAATGATATCAAGAGAAAACATGCAAAACCACTATTATCTATGTCTTTGTCATGCTCTAATTTTCATATAGGGACTATAGTTAATTCAATGAATTGATGTCAATCTAAGAGAATCATTATCAATCTCTGTCAAATTTTGAAATAAATTGACATCAATCCTTGTAACTTATGAGTCACTAAAAACATAAATACATGAAAAATGAATTGAAAACTCAAATTTTGAATATTTTTAAGCATCCATTAGTAAAACTAAAATCAACATATTAATCTCCTTGGTTATAATGGATAGTTAGCATCATACCGAGCATGCCAAAATGTGGACTAGGAATTTTACATAGAGGGGAGGTTAATATTTTGTTAGTCTCATGAAACAAATGAAATGAATACACTAAGATCCTAACACCTCTAGCCTAGACATTATGGAGTGCTTAGGTAATAAAAACTAAATTAAAGCACAATAAAAGCATAAAAGACATAACTTTTTTACCTTCTTTGGGAGTTCCAAATGGCTTTATTGACTGGCTTGCTCAACTTGTGCATTAATAAGTCTTTGAAAATGGAGGTTTCATGGCTCCTTATATCCTTGACATCATGGCTTGTGATTACTTAGATTAATATTTGAGTATGGTAACCCTACTTTCTAGGCTTTTAGGCATTACAAAACTACATCAAAGAGTTTGTTGAAGATATTTGAGCATAATAACTTTGCACCAAAATAGATTATCATTCAATAGGTAAGGCCTTGTATTTATAGCCTTAGGAATTAAATCTCACCCAAGGTGAGTTAAGATTGAGTTTAGGCTTGGAATGGGTTCAAAATAAACCTAGGTGAGTAAAAACTAACTCCAATTGAGTTAATAGTTTTCAAGTAATTATGATTTGTAATTATTAGGCATGGATCTCAAATTAGATATTTTAGGATATTTTAGGATATTTTAAAAAACTATTGATTATATATGCCACCTATGGTATTCAACACCTAAAATCCATTGTGAGTTTTAATCAATTCAAAGACAACAAAATAAGATAATCATACAACATCTCAGCCATCAAAAGATGTTATGAATGTAAGTATGGTGACATATATGCACAAAAATAAACAAACATTACTAATCAAAGAATCATGTTAGAAATATGATGCATGTTGTAAACCATAATTAATAACCAAGAAAAAAACACACACAAAATTCTATTTACGTTTTGTTTTCAAGGTTTTAACTTTGTTCTCTCATCCCCCACTCATCTCCATCTGCTCCATCCTCTCCAATGATATCCTACCTCAGTCATATTCAGGATAGTGGACTCATTCCTACATCCATATCATTAAAATAAATAATATTTAGATCATATCATGAAATAATAATAAACTAATGTAATTGATCCAACTAAATAATTATGATCATAACATACTAGAATAGAATATGAATAGCTAACAAGTTATCGATCATGATCATAACTATATAAACCTATTCATAAATCAACATAGTACTAATCCAACCACTTAACACATTAATTTAACCAATCATTACCAAAAAAATATAGAATTAATATATTAATAAATTTAGAGGAGAATTGAGATGTAACATCATTTCCACTAAAGTTGGTCATTGTCCTGATGACACTTATTTCAACAAAAATTATAGAATAAAATAGTATTTAATAGAAAATAAACCTAATATTGAGTAAAATACTAAGCAAAAAAATGTGGAAATAACTTATGAAACTCTTCATAGTCTTCTCAAGTGTCACTATCTTTAGAAGCTTTGTCCCACTATACCTTGCACTATGACACTTCTCTATTAAACAAAGTTTGTGAGTGTCAATTATTATCACTAGTTCTATTGTAACCACTTCAAGATCCAAAAATTATAAATCATTCCAATCTAATACATTAAAAGGATAAATAACATAATTTTTTAGATAGGATACATGAAAAACATTATGCATGAGTGTTGAAGCTGGTGGTAAAGCAAGCATATACACCACAAGATTGAAAAATTATAGGTCCTCAAAGGGTCCCACAAAGCTAAAAGATAACTTGGCTTATTTTCCAAATTAAATTGAGCTTTTGTATGTTTTGACCCATATAAATACTTTATCTCCCATTGAAAATTACCTTGTTCTTTTTAGATCAACAAATCTCTATTGTCTATCATTAGCTTCAACCAACCTTTATCTTATCAATTTAACCTATTCTTCCATTTCCAAAAGCATCTATGGACCAAAGACTACTTTTTATTCTAATGTGTCCCAATTTATTAATGTTATACACCTTCTTCCATATAATGCCTTAAATTAAGCCATTTATAAAGTTGATTGGTATGATTTATTATAGGTTAACTCAACAAATGGAAGATATTATTCACATCTATATTGTTGGTCCATGCAATACATTATTAGAAGATATTATAAAACCTGATTCACCTTCTCTATTTGTATATTTATTTCTGGATGGTATGCTATAATAAGGTTCAATTATTTACCCATAGCTAAATTAAGAGTCAACCAAATTATAGAAGTCATTTTTAGGTCCCTATCTGAAATAATATTTTTTAAAAAACCCATGTAATCT
Organism: Torreya grandis; assembly: GCA_037957365.1. Lineage (NCBI taxonomy): Eukaryota > Viridiplantae > Streptophyta > Pinopsida > Cupressales > Taxaceae > Torreya > Torreya grandis. Next base: position 5,106,651 of record JARHVA010000370.1, on the reverse strand, counting down.
ATATACTTATTTCATAAATCTCTTTATAATCATAGGTGCATCATTTCAAATATTACTATGAATGAAGGGAGATACCTTGGTGAGTTTATCAACAACTAAAAAAATCATGTCATATAAATTTCAAGACATCAACAAATATTGGACAAAGTTCATGATAATGAATTTCTACTTTTGTTCTAGTACAATATGCAAGTATAGCAACCTAGTAGGATGCACATACTCAACCTTAACTCATTGAAATTCTAAACATCATGAAACAAAATTTGTTACAACTTTATTAATTCACTTCTAGAAATATAATGGCCTTAGCTATACTAAGAGCATAATTACAGTTGGATGACTTGAGTATAGAACATTGTGTAGTTCCTTGAGTACTAAACTCAAATTCTCATTATCTAATACATAAATACTTCCTTTGTACCTACGTAAACCATCATTCTCAAACATGAATCCATCATACTTAGGATCTTGAGCATTTTGAGCCAATGCCAACTTTACCTCTTCATAAAATTCATCTCTTGGAGATAATTTAGCTACCTAATCATGAATGGTACTCCTGATAGTAGCCAAATATGCTATATAACTTTTATGACTAAGGGCATCTACAACCCTATTTTTTCCTTTTATGTAGTTAATGTCAAAATCATAGTCTAACAATAATTCTAACCATCACCTTTGATGTGCATTCAAGTTAGGCTGGGTGAATCTATACTTGAGTCTAAAATTGATAGTCTTTAGCTCAAAAAGTTTTCCCAGTAGATAATACCTCCAAAATTGCAAGGCATGAATTATTACAGTCAATTCCAGATCATGCAGGGCATAATTTCCCTCATACATCTTCAACTTTCTAGACTCATAAGTTACAATAGAACCTTATTGCATGAGAACTCTTCCAAGACCATCTCTTGAAGCATTGGTTATTAATTATAATTGGCCATTTGGATTGGGAACTCTTAACACTAGTGCCAAGGTAAGCCTTCTTTTAAGTTTATAAAACACTTCCTCACACTTTCCTGACCACACAAATTTTTTATTATTCTACTGAAGAAAGGTAAGAGGATTTTCTATATTGGAAAAGTTTTGCACAAATTTCTTATAGTATCCATCCAAACCCAAAAAAATCCTAACTTCATGAATATTTTTGGGTGACAGCCAATCCATAATAGCTTTAATCTTTGAAGGATCCATAGATATTCCTTATATAGATATAATGTGCCCCAAGATATTATACCTTTTTCTAAAATAAGGCACACTTTGATAGCTTCCCAAGAAATTTATGTTTCCATAATAATTTCAAAACAAACTTCAAATGTTTTGGATGCTCCTCTTAATATTATGAATAGATTAGGATATTATCTAAAAAGACCAACACAAAATGATCTAGATAATTATTGAACACAATATTCATGAGATTCATGAATGTTGTGTTGGGGATCAACCAACAATTTGATTACACTTATGAAAGCAATAAACCACAGAATTAAATCAAATAGATAAGCAACTAGAATGATAAATAGCAAAGAATAAGAGATACAAGAAACCACCCTGAAAACTTGTATTAAACTATTTACAGAAGGAATACAATTGAAGAAACTTCTTTCTTCCACACCTCTCTCAGATGTACAAGATCTCTCTCTAGATCTCTTTCCCTCAAGAGCTCTCTCTCTCAAGTACAATCAACTCCAATAACCTGGATTGATATAACTCTGTACTGTTCTTCAACATTCACATACAATGAACTACTAAAATAATCACACTAAGCTAAGAAGATCTAATTCTACATATAGAATTAGGAAAATTTAGCATGCACTTACAACCAACAGTTAAGCCTCTTGAACAAGGGCTCTAAAAACAATCTTACTAATAATAGAAATGCAAACTTAAGACTAAGACTTAAAATAATCATGAAAACACTCGGTTCTATCCTTAGAAATGGCATTCTGGATGCACAGGTAACCAACGCCGGTTCTTGCCTGCTTGCCTGTGACCGACGTCAGCCGATCCTCTACCGACGCCGGCGTCTCTTCAACTATTCCTGACCGACGTCGGTTGCTCCAGACTAATTTCAGTGACTATGTAAACCTGCAACTTTGGTAATGCACTCCTTGGTGAAGCTTTTAGGCTCCACACCTTAACAATCTCCCACTTGTAGATAAACAGCTGCACTAGTACCTGTACAGCAACATCTTCTAGCTCCTCCATCTTCAACTCAATCATGAAGACCAACAGAAGTTGAATGAAGATTCAACTTCTCCTTTGTAACTGGCTTGGTTAACATATCATCAAGATTCCTATCTGTATGGATCTTCTCCAGCTTCAACTCACCATCTTCCAATACCTGCCGTATGAAGTGGTACCTTAGCTGTATGTGCTTGGTTCTTGAATGAAAGGCTAAATTCTTAGCCAAATAGATTACACTCTGACTGTCACTATACAATCTGCAACTCCCATGCTCCCTTCCAAGCTCTTCCATGAACCGTGTCATCCATATCATCTCTTTGCTAGCTTCTGTGGCTGAAATATACTTTGCTTCTGTAGTTGACAAGGCAACAACCTTCTGCAACTTTGATATCCAACTAACCGCCATTCCACCAACAGTGAAAACATATCCTGTGGTGCTCCTCCTGCCATCCAAATCACCTGCCATATCTGAATCTACATAACCATGTAGAGAAGTATCTGAACCTCCATAACACAAATGCCTACTACTGGTTCCTCTTAGATATCTAAGGATCCACTTAACTACTTTCCAGTGTTCCTTCCCTGGATTGGCCATATACTTACTTACAACTCCCACTGCTTGGGCAATATCCAGTCTAGTACACACCATTGCATACATTAAACTCCCTACTTCAGAAGAATATGGAACTTTACTCATGTACTCTACCTCATCATGTGAATTAGGACATTATTCTTTACTCAACTTAAAATGTCCAGCCAAAGGTGTGCTTACCGGTTTAGCATCCTGCATATTGAACCATTTCAATACCTTGTCCACATAATCCTCTTGAGACAAAATCAACCTGTGATTTTTCCTGTCTCTCTTAATGCTCATGCCAAGGATTTTCTTTGCTGCTCCCAAATCCTTCATGGCAAACGTTTGAGCTAATTTCACCTTAAGCTCAGAGATATCTTACATGTGTGATCCTGCAACCAGCATATCATCTACATACAACAATAGAATAATATATCTACCATTATCCAATCTCTTAAAATACACACAATGGTCAGATTGACACCTACTATAGCTATGCTCAGTCATAAACCTGTCAAATCTCAAATACCACTGTCTAGGAGCTTGCTTGAGGCCATACAAGCTTTTCTTCAATCTGCACACTAACTTCTCCTTACCCTTGACCTCAAATCCTTCCAGCTGTTCCATGTATATTTCCTCATCCAAATCTCCATGAAGAAATGTTGTATTAACATCTAGCTGCTCAAGATGCAAATCTTCAATAGCAACTAAAGACAATACAATCTGTATAGAAGTCATTTTAACAACAGGAGAAAAAATCTCACCAAAATCAATACCTGGCTTTTGTGCAAATCCTTTTACTACCAACCTGGCCTTATATCTCATCTGTCCATTCTCACCTTCTTTCAACTTATAGGTCCATTTGTTCTTCAGTGTCCTCTTGCCCACTGGCAACTCAACCAAATCCCATGTTTGGTTCTCTCTCAAGGACTCCATCTCCTCAACCATGCCACTCTCCCACTGACTCTTGGACTCCAACTGTAATGCTTCTTCAAAACTCTCTGGTTCTCCACCATCAGTTAGCAATAAATAGAATAATGAAGGAGAATATCTAATTGGAGGCTTACTTACCCTTTCTAACCTCCTGATGGGCATCTGAGACTCGTTCACAACACGCTGTCTGCCCAAATTCTCTGATAGTGACCAACCTCGGGCACCTCCAGACCTGTTACTGGCCGATGCTAGTTCTTCCTGACCGACGTCGGTTCTTATTCTACTGACATCGGTCACTATATGACTGACATCAGTTTCTGTTCTACCGACATCAGTTCCTACCCTGCCAACGTCGGTCTCTATGTTTTCCTACAAATGATTATTTCTTTTTCCCGCGAGCTCATTTTGGACCGTTACCTCATCCAATTCTCTATTGCTCTACCTAGATTGATTTAGCTTCTTCATCTGATCACTATACATCACTTTTTCATTGAAAACAACATCATGGCTCCTAATTATCTTGTTAGTTCCTAGATTCTAAAATCTGAAACCAAAATCATCTGAGCCATAGCCAATAAACGTGCACCTCATAGACTTAGCATCCGGCTTCTTTCTATTTTCCTTATCTACGTGCACAAAGGCTTCACAACCAAAAACTTTAAGAAAAGAGAGATCTACCTTTTTACCTGTCCAAGCCTCTTCTAGAATTCCACCATCCAGAGCTGTAGAGGGTCCTCTATTAATCAGGTACACTGCAGTGTCAACAGCTTCTGCCCAAAACTCTAAGGGCAACCCATCATGCAATCTCATACACCTTGCACACTCTATTATTGTTATGTTCATCCTTTCAGTAATTCCATTCTACTGAGGTGTCCTTGGAACCATCCTTTGCCTACGAATTCCATGCATATAACAATAATCTCTAAACTTAAAGCTATAGAACTCACCACCATTGTCAGATCTTAGGCACTTCAATCTTTTGCCTGTTTCATTCCCAACCATAGATTTCCAAATCTTAAAAGTCTTAAATACATCATATTTCTTCTTAATACAATAGATCCATACCTTTCTTGTAGCATCATCTATGAACATAACATAGTACTGTGATCCTCCAATAGAAGCTACCTGAGCCGGTCCCCACACATTTGTGTGAACAAGCTGCAACTTATGCGTCTTCTTTGTTGACCCAATCTTAAGAAAACTCACCCTCTTCTATTTTCCAAACACACAATGCTCACAAAATTCTAGATCTATGTTTTTCAAATCTGAAAGCTTACCTTTAAACTTAAGAATTGGCATCCCCTTCTCACTCATGTGGCCAAGCCTTGAGTGCCATAATTTAGCATCCACATCTGAAGTAGATAATACAGAAAGAGAATTGTTAGTAACACAATTACATAAATAGAGAGTACCTACTCTCTTACCTCTGGCCATAACAAGTGCACCCTTGGTCACCTTCCAAGATTCTGCTATGAGAGTTACTGTACAACCCTCATCCCCTAACTTTCCTGCAGAAATCAAATTACTGTTCAAGCTAGGAACATGCATAACATCTCTCAACACCCATGTGTTGCCATTCTGCATTTTCAACTGCACTTTACCTTTGCCAATAATTTTACAAGGCTCATCATCCCCTAAATATACTATTCCAAAATCTCCGTGGATATAGTCACTAAAATATTCTCTATTAGGGGTAGCATGAAAAGATGTACCAGAATCTAATACCCAAGATTCTATATTATTATGCAAAGAGAATATTAAAGCATCTTATGCAATACCTGAAACCTTTGCCTCTTCCTTTCCTTCGTGCTGATTGTCCTCCTTAGGCTTTGACCAGCAATCTCTACTTATGTGCCCCATCTTTCCACAATTCCAGCATTATGGCCTCCTACCATTTCTAGATTTGGATCTACCTCTCACCTTAGACTTAGATCTTGATCTCCTCTTGCTCTTCTCTTTTTGCCTTCCCCTGCTCTCAAGATTTAAAGCATTCCCTGATGTTTCCTTGGTGCTTTTCCTATGAATTTCCTCATTCAAGATAACACTAACAACATCCTCTACTTTTAAAATATTCGAAGCAGATGCAGTATTAGAAACTGCCATTACCAAGCCATGCCAGCTTTCAGGCAAAGAACATAATATTAAGAGAGCTTTTATTTCATCATCAAACACAATATTGACTGAACTTAATTGATTAACAATTCTATGGAAATCATTCAGATGATTAGATACAGATCCACCTTTTTACATATGCAAATTAAATAACTGCTTCATAAGATATACCTTATTAGAAGCTGAGGGTTTTTCATACAAATTTGCTAAAGTAGTCATCAACTCTACCATTGTTTTTGCTTGTGATAAATTAGATATGATAGTAGATGCTAGACTCAGTCTTATAGACCCCAGAGCCTTTCTATCAAGAACTTCCCATTCTTCATCATCCATGTCTTTGGGCTTCTTTGCAATCCCACCTAACGGTAAGTATAGATCTTTTTGATACAGATAGTCCTCTATCTGCATTCTCCAATGTTGATAAATTTTTCCATTAAACTTCTCCATTCTCAGCTTACTTTCTTCTATCATTACTTCTCCCACTCAAACAGAAATCCCTACAGAAACCCCTATGAGCAACCTGTAATCAATACACACTACATAGATCTGAACCACCTGTTAGTGAACCTGAGCTCTGATACCACTTGTTGGGGATCAACCAACAATTTGATTACACTTATGAAAGCAATAAACCACAGAATTAAATCAAATAGATAAGTAACTAAAATGATAAATAGCAAAGAACAAGAGATACAAGAAACCACCCGAAAAACTTGTATTAAACTCTTTACAGAAGGAATACAATTGAAGAAACTTTTTTCTTCCACACCTCTCTCAGATGTACAAGATCTCTCTCTAGATCTCTTTCCCTCAAGAGCTCTCTCTCTCAAGTACAATCAACTCCAACAACCTGGATTGATACAACTCTGTACTGTTCTTCAACATTCACATACAATGAACTACTACAATAATCACACTAAGCTAATAAGATCTAATTCTACATATAGAATTAGGAAACTTTAGCATGCACTTACAACCAACAGTTAAGCCTCTTGAACAAGGGCTCTAAAAACAATCTTACTAATAATAGAAATGTAAACTTAAGACTAAGACTTAAACTCATCATGAAAACACTCAGTTCTGTCCTCAAAAATAGCATTCTGGATGCATAGGTAACCAACACTGGTTCCTGCCTATTTGCCTATGACCGACGTCAGCCGATCATCTGCCAACACCGGCATCTCTTCAACTGTTCCTGACTGACGTCGATCACTCCTGACCGATGCTAGTGACTATGTAAACCTGCAACTTTGGTAATGCACTCCTTGGTGAAGCTTTTAGGCTCCACACCTTAACATGTTGCAAGCATATTCATTAGCCCAAAAGGAAAAACTATGAACTCACAACCCCCATATCAAAATATGAAAGTTATTTTTATAATGTTTTCCTTGTAAATCCTTAACTAATTATATCTTTATTTAAGATCAGTATTTGAAAAAACTAACGATCCACACATTTGATTAAAGAGATCATCAATGCAATGTAAAAGATACCTATTTTTTATAATTTTCTTATTCAACATCCTAGAATCAATACATAGATTAAGGGTTACATCCTTATTTTTAATGAACATAATTGGTGCACCCCACGGTGACACACTTGGTCGAATCAATCCTTTGGATGATAACTATTGTAGTTGAGCCTTCAACTCTACCAATTTGGTTTTCATCATTCCATAGGGGGATTTATACTATGGTTCAAGCCTTGAAATGATGTTAATTGAGAAATAAAACTCTCTCTTAGGGGGTAAACTTGAAAATTCTTCAAAAAAAACATCTCAAAAATCTTGGAGAAAAGGAGAATCTTCGATAGAAGGTTCCTTTGATTCCCTTGTCTCATTTATCTTTACAATAAATATTTGAAACCCTTTTATTTGTATTTTCTTCAACTAAATTATTGAAATCTATCTATGTTTTAACTCCCTTTTGATCCCTAGATTTTGGTTTATTTTACCAAATCATCTAGACATCCGACCTTTTTAAGAAAACAATCTACCTTAGCTTTATGTTGAGCTAACTAGTATAATCCTAGGATCATATCATATGACCCTAGAGTTGATATAAATAGATCCATTACCATAGTGAATTTAGGTATTTTAATCTTAGCTTCAAACAAATATTTATCAACTTTAACCTTAGATTCATTCCTTATTGAACTGACCATGCAATTTTCCATAATTTTAGATTTTTTAGACAACTTGCTAAGCATTTTAGGAGCAATAAAAAATTTAGTAATTCTTGTGTCAATCAAATTTAAAATGGGATGACTAAAAAAAGTACTTGATAACTCAATAGGATAAGATTAAAACTTAACTTGATGGTTGTCAATGGTTTCATGAATTATCTATCTAAAAGATCCTTGTTGTAGAGTGGAACCCTTATCCTTACCATTTGATTCCCCTAAGTACATTCCATAGTGTAAAGATCACCTCCACATATGAATCATCAACCAAGTGGTCCTTTCCTATCATATTGTTTATTTTTCTTGAATCCTCCCTTGAAACAATTGCATGGTTTCCTATTCCATGAATCATTACTAAACTTTACATTCTGATTCTAGAATTTATTTTTAGAGTTTTCACTCATTTTCCAATTCTTATTTTTGAAAGTCATTTTAGGACCTTCAAAATTTTTATTGAATTTTTATCTGACCTGAGTAAGTGACTTTAGTTTATGCTCTTACTTACCTACCTTTTTAAATAATTGATCCTTAGTAGATGGCCCATGCACATCCACCTCACATCCAATTTAGGGTTTTAATCCCATAATAAATTTCTTGATGTGAAACCTCTCATTTTCCTAATACGATGGAACACACTTTAGGATCTTGGTGAATTGCTCCCAATATTCATTCACTATAAAGTCTCCTTTAGATTATAAAAATATGTTAGCTTCTAATCAAATTAGGTTTGTGGTAAACATCATGATCTGATCGAGGTCATAAATTGTTCCCACATGGTGGTAGTAGAGACAACATTTATCTCTAATTTATTATTTGCCCACCACATTCCTACTTTACCTACCAACTTCTAATCTCCCCAAAGTATTTTTATGACTTTATACTAATTATATCTCTTTAAATAATTATCCATCTTAGTATCCAAACTTTTGATCCATATCCTAAAATAGTTCTATTGAACTTGGGTGGGTTAACCTTTTTCATGTCTCATGCAATCTCTGCATCTACACATATTATCACATCTTGAGGCACCTCCTCTTGCCTAGGTTATTGAGTAATTTATTGCTTATCAGGATGATCTTTAGGTTCATTTTTATTATTTTCCTCTACATGGCCATGATCTTTAGGTTCATTCTGATAATATGATCAAGCTTTGTAGCTTGTTCAATGGCAAACTAATTTGGATCAATTGTAGGGTTAGTATTATTGAGATTGGATGTAACCTAACTATCTAGTCTTGGACATGACATTATTCCTTATGATAATAATATAATAATAATAATAATAATAATAATAATAATAATAATAATAATAATACATTAGTGGACTTATTAAGTCTGATAGTTTGAGCCTTAGCTCTGACACCACAATGTAACAACCCCTCAGGGTTACACTAAAATTATGTTGAATTTTTCCTTATTATTTTACAAATAATATCATAATTTATTCCAAGAATAATTAAAATATAATCAAACACAACATTCCTTATAACCCTTAAAACCTAAATTTCAATACACATAGGTTTCATTTATCTATTCCAAAATATAACAAAATACATAGTGCACATAACCATTTATGAATGGGTGGGGTTTGTATGTGTTTGGCCTTGTGGATGGGTCGTACCCATCCTCAAGGTCGACCACATATTTATTTTTGAAATATATAACAAAAATTAAATAACCCATTTTATAAAATCAATGGTGTAATCAGTGTATTTCACCTATCATTTTAAAATGGTAAAACTATAATTATAATTTCAATAAACCCTACCTAAATATGTAAAATAGGTAGTGAAAAACCAACTTCCTTCTTTACCCAAATATCCTCATCCACTGTGTCTTATCCAAACCTTATGGTTCCATATATCTCCATATTATGATAATATACATGCCAAAACCCCTAAAAATACTCCCACAAAATGAGGTCTTTGAAAATGAATCTCTAGTTCTATAATTATTTTCCAAAATTTTGGCATGACAGCTAGCCATAACCCTACTCCTAGTCAACTTCCATAAAAAACCTAATGTAATCATAGACAAAACATGTAACTCAAATTATATGCTTTGATTCTTAATTATTATTTGGAAAATCCTAGAACCCCAAAATATTTTGAAGCCCTAGATTCCCCAAATAATATACCAAATTTCATAATCATGTTAACATTATAGTTCAAAAGATTGCCTTTGACCACAAAAAAATCATGCACTTTATTTTAAACTGTAACCTTTATCTAATAAAACATGGTTTTAGTTAGCCATCAAACCCTTACAAAATAATATTCCTAAAGTTAATAAATCAACCCTTTTACACAACTATTGAATATGTGTGTGTGTGTGTGCATATGCACATGTGTGCGTGCGCACACACATGTGTGTGTTCACAACCCATTTTTCATCCATTATCAAAATATTTCAAATATTTATAACATGATATCCATTTAAAAAATCAAACATTCCACCAATAAACATAAACCATTTTAAAAGTTGTTGATTATATATACCACCTATGGTATTCACCATCTAAAATCTATAGTGAGTTTTAATCAAAGCAAAAATAATAAAATAAAAAAATCATACATCTCAAACATCATAATATCTTATGAATACAAGTACAGTGACATATATGCATAATGATAATCAAACATTACCAATTAAGGATACATGTAAGTAGTATGATGCATGTTACAAACCATAATTATTAACCAATCAACAAACACACACAGAATGCTAACTAAGTGGTATGTTTAGGGTTTTAACCTCATTCTCTCATCCCCAACTCATATCCATCTACTCCATCCAATCCAATGACACCCTCCTTTAGTCATATTTATTAGGGTGGACTCCATTCTACATCCACCTCAGTATAATAAATCATAGTTAGTCATATCATGGAATAATCATAATAAACTTATATAACTAAACAAATTAAATAATCTAAATAATCATGTTCATAATGTACCAAAATAGAATATGAATAGCTAATATAAAGTTATTTATCATGATCATAAGTATATATAACTATCTAAAAATTAGTATAGTACTAATCTAGCCACTTAACATAATAATCTAACCAATCATTTACCACAAAATCTAGAATTAACAAATTAATGAATCTAGAGGAGAATCAAAATGTAACATGAATAATTTATCACACCACCTACAATATAGGTTGATGGGTTGACCCTAAGGATAAATTAAATTTTTAAAATTCATTTTTATTAGGAAAAAATAGGTACCATCTAGATTAGGCTAGTATCAACTAGCAATATTGACCAAATGTGGCAAAACTGATCTATGTATAGGTGGACTATATTGAAAGTCTCAAGACGTCTATGAAAGATATTTAGTAGATTTGAGATAAATAGTTAGATTCTTGTAGGTGTTTAATATCATATTGAAATATTTTACTCTTAATATAACATTCAATTGTGAGATAATCATGGATTAAGACTTTATTTGAGTGCTCAATTCATGTGTGGTAAATGTGTGTCAAACTTATCATTGTCAAGTAACAAAGAACATATTTTAGTATCTAAAAATTCCCTCCTTTTATTTTAGTAATGGAATTTCTAAATTAAAAGAATAAAATGTACATGAGTGTGTAAAACACACTTTGTCTTTGGTATGATGCTCAAATTGTGATATTCACGTAATAGTAAAACCTATAATCTTATGTAGTCATTGTCCATAGATTGACTATTTTAATATGAAAACAATTTTTTGAAATTTTTAAAGAGCAATGTTTGTAGTACATGTGTGTGTTGGTGAAAACCATGTTGTCCTTTCAAGTTGTTAGAAATGATTCTTCCTTGTTAAAGTATTGGATAAACATTTGATTCCTTACTAAATAACATTGAGATTTAGGGTGATTTTTCCTCAAATTTGTGTAACTATGTAGGCTTTAGGTTGGGAATAAAATATGTCCAAGCCATCATGAATGTGGGGATAATTATGCAATTTACTAACCCAAATAACTACATAGGTAAAATAGACAACCATCAATCAAGGTTCACTCAAATAAAATGAATCAAATATTATAAATTGATTATAGATTTAATTGTAATATTTCTCTCAAACTCACTCAATTTTACTCCATGTCGACAAAATACATGATTGAAAGGGAATAAATAGTGTTTATTCCCTCATCATGAACATAAGTTTTATTTTGTAGTTTCATTCAATGTATAATATAATGCATGATCAAAAGAGAATGGATAATGTTTATTCCCCATCATGACTACAATTTTGATAAGTATGAATTGGAATGATAACCATTTTAAATTTAACTATAAACTATGTTGTTGTGTATGTGTGCATGACCTAGTATCATGCCCCTTGAATATATATTTATTGATATAGAATGTTGTATATATGTATGTTAAATTTGAGATTTTTTATCTCAAATTTATATGAAAATTATAATTTTATTTCTATAAATAGTGTTCGTATGCTTGAGAATATGTACCTAAATATGTGTGAATATTTTATAAAGAATTTATAAAGTGAGTGTATATGCATGGCATATCCCCCTATGACCTATATTAATATGGTAATATCTATCATGTATCTAAACCATATGATATTTTAACCATTCTAAATCTATAAAATATATACTCTAATCTAATTTTTTCTCATGGAGGCTTATGTTTCTATGAGAAACCTACTTTAATGTCCCTTTTTTAGATGAGGTATGTATCATGTAATGCACTCATGTCAAAATAATTAATAAATCTATCATGTCTATTAGAATATATTTATCATGATTTCTAAGTTCTAGCTAGGATTTTTGTCTTTTTGCTAGTTTTGTCCTATGTGAGGATTTATCCCACATTAACGAGTTAGGATTGAGTCTTCATGTCTATTGCCTACTTAATCAAGGGATATCTATTATATTTTAAATGATTTTTTTGAATAACAATTGGTTTTGTTAAGCTGGTTTATTCCTTGTGTGTATGCTAAAGTACTCATGATTGTGGCAATGGTGTGTTAGAGATATCTTGGTTGAAGAGTGTTGTGAACTTTTTCATGGTATTAGAGCATCCTTTCAACAATCATTACTTAGTTATGGCATATCCAAAACTGTCTTGGATGTCTTTCATTGATTATTTAAATATAGATCACTTGTTTATTGAGATATTTGTATTAGTAACTCTTTTGTGTTATATGGATTTATAGATATATAAGGATTTTTGTGCATCAAAGGTATTTTTGTATATCTAGAAGTGGGTAGCATAGTAGAGAGTAGTTGGAGGGAAATTTTTACATATAGGTGATTATACAACATATATTTTTCCTCCACATAGCATCAGGGCTCTATGTAGATCAAGGTGTCATATCTTCTCTTGTTTTGTAGTCTTTCATCATTTTTAATGTAGCCTATGGTAGATATATTTAAATGGATCTACAGCCTACATATTTAGTTGATATTTTATTGAGGAGATATATAGTGGCTCAATTCTCCAAGTAGATGGTGACTAATCCTTTGTTTTCCTTTCTTTGTTGGTTAGGTTTATTATTGAATTGGATGCTCCATCTCTATTGTTTTCACAAATCTATGGTCATTCTACTACACATGCCTCTTTGGCCCTCTTTTTTACTTATGGTCTTGGTATCCACTCATCATTCAATTTGGACTATACTATTGTCAATGAACTATAGGAAATAAGTGATCCACCTATATCATATGCCAAATGGGATCAAAGACACGATTTAGTCATGCTTTCAAAGGAGAGGTGATTAGAATTAGCATTAACTACCAGGTCTCTCCCTTCATCATTGATAGTAAGGATCCATGACCACCAACCTCTATGTGTTTCCTACTTGTTTTCCTCCTAAGTATTCTTAACTTGAATGAGAATGGATTTCATTCTCTAATTTTTTGTCAGTTCTTTGTACTCTTTCCACCTTCTCAAACTTGTGGTATATGCGAAACTACCCACAATTTAGTAAAAATCCATTTGTGATATTGGGTCTTTTCGGTAGTCAAAGAATTTATAATGTTTTTAAATAAAACAAAATTCAAAAAGGGTTGAATTCTTTTATGCATATGATAATCCCTTTTAATGTCACTAATGAGCTAAGAAATATTTTTTTATTATAAAGTGGTATAAGCTTTTATGGGTTGGGGGACATTTATGAGTGGTGAGGGAGATTTTCTTGAGAAGTGAATATTGTGGAGGCCATTTCCTTTGAAATGAATTATTTTTTATTTAAAAACAATGTATTGTAAAGTAGATTGTTTCAATGTCTTGATTTTACCTTGTCTTTTCACCTGTCGAAGATGAAGGGTGAGGTTTGGTTTGGTAAGAGGTTGATTCCTCCTCATAATCTAAACCATTGCATTCTAAACTTTGTGTTGGTTCTAAAAAGTGGATGGAAGGCTACCTTACCCTTTGTTTGGTCAAGATTTTTGAACTTTTAAGTGTAAGTTCATTAATTAGGCCATTAATCATGGGAAATGTTATTAGCCATAACTTTTGCTCGGTAACTCGAATTTGAATGCCACCTTTTTGTAAAAGTGTTTTAGTTTTCACTCACATTCCATCAATATTATTTTTATTATAAATGCACTAAATTTATAAATTTCCATATTTAGGGGGGTTACTTGTGCTATGGAACCTACTACTTTCTACATTGTACTTCACGCATGCACTATCTCAGATGCATTTTTTACTGAGCTTGATTTCTTTTACATGTGATTTATAGGATGTTTTTGGATGTTGTTCCTTTTTGGTGTGTTTTTATCATACATGATGGCTCTTTTTCACTATTTAAAACACTATTCCATCAACCCATGACATGTATTGGTACTTTGACACATTGAGAGTTTGTGTCATGTCTCCTCAAGGCCCCTTTATAGTGCCTTTCCTTCTTCGATAAAGAAATTTTTTTATATCCCTTACTTTTGGAGTAACTCTCATGATATGTGATGGATTAGTTGATAGGTCAATATTTTCCTTGTTTGTATTTATTCTAGGGAAGCCCAATGTCTTCCTTGCTTCCATTTAGTGTTTTTGTGTATGGGTTATATTATACTCTCACTGATTTCTAAAGTGTTATGGGGGGTTTGTTGATTCATCCTTGTCTATCTTCATGTGTTTATGTGGTCTATTTTGGGCATCTTTTCAATTCTATAGTTTCTTGTCTCTTCTATCAACACCATGAGACATCATATTTGAGAGACCTTTTTTGTATTATAGACACCACTTTTTCAATAGTTGATAGTCTCCCACAATTTGAAATGTAGATATTATGGTGAATCCTAGTGTCATATTATCTTTTTAGATAATTTGATAGTCTCTTTTAGTGTGATATGGAACTAATATAGTGTATATAGTGTCATCTTAGTGGATTTAGACCACTTGAGTAGAGATTTTTTTGTCACTCCACCAAGTCATCAGTGATCCTCATATTTAACACCATTCCTACTTTCACTTGGCAGTTATAATGACTCAACATTCATCTACTCGAGTAAGATGGATTATAATTCATAGGGAGACATGGATTCACACTACATCCTCTATAGTTATCCCCTAAATTCACTTGAGGGGGGGGGGTGTTAGAGTATATTTCTCTTGCTTTCTAGGTTCTAGCTAATATTTTTGTCCTTTTGCTAGGTTTGTCCTAAGTGAAGATTTGTCCTACATTGGATAGTTAGGATTGAGTCTTATTTTCCCTTTCCTACTTAACTAAGTTATATTTATTGTATTTTACATGCTTTTTATGAATAAAAATTGATTTTATCCAATTAGTTTATTCCTTGTGTGTATGATGTACTCATGGTTATGGTAATGGTGTGTTAGAGAGATCTTGGTTGAAGAGTGTTTTGAACTCTTTCAATGTCATGTATAAATATATAATCATTTATTATCATTTGACCATGTGAAAAATATGTCATCATGATAATGTATATATCGATAAAGGCATATATTTAAAATATGTAAGACAAGGCATGTAACTGTTATGTCTAGATAGATGTATCAATGAAATAGATAATATAGGTATATATTAATAATAATACATAGTAATCATACATGATATACATCATGGCACCACTTAATATTAGAAAACTCAATAAGTTTAAGTGTTAGTTTTAGACATAAGTCTAATGATTGCATATAAGGGACATAAATATATCAACAAATATGGCAAAGGGCCACATGTAAGGGGATAAAAAATGTAAAAAATAAGATAATTAAGGTATGCCACATCAAATAAGGTGCAATTTCCACACATAATAGTCAAAAACAAATTATTATATCATGCAAAACAATAATATCATAAATGGATCAT
The DNA here is from genome assembly GCA_037957365.1 of Torreya grandis. NCBI lineage: Eukaryota > Viridiplantae > Streptophyta > Pinopsida > Cupressales > Taxaceae > Torreya > Torreya grandis. The sequence goes on along the minus strand of JARHVA010000370.1, from coordinate 5,090,382 downwards.
AGAACAAAGAACTAGTCTACATTATCCATATGTATTAATGTCATGTCATAATAAAATAACATATCCATGTATCACTATGTACAATATGAGTAACTATCAGGGCATGTGTGAGAAATATAGGTATCTCAACAAGGTATAGAGTTCATATAAATATATAAAATGTAATAGTGAAACTTGTGGAATAAACTTCCCCTAGTATTGACATGGCCACTAAGTAGAATAGGGTGAAACATCTATATGCCCATGTGTAACAAGCATAGAACTCATATACTATGAAATGGACATATGTATGTAAAGAATATACCATCTACAAAACATATGATAAATAACATATGTAAATAGTGTAATATAGAAATCATGTCATGCTTAAGTCCTAATTTTTAGATTTTTTTTTTAATATTTGAATGTTTTTGTATTTTATAATTGTTTGAATTTTTTATATTTTTTTAATATTTGAAATTATGTGATATCAATGTAATTACATGATGTTCATAGGGTTACTCACGATTTTCCCTTCTAGTGTATCTAACTAAGAAGATCCTACCCACCTTCTCTATAACCATAAATGGGCCCAACTAATTAGGATTAAAATTTCATTTATTCTATTTATCTGAATTGGTGTACTTTTGATTATCTTTTAATACTAAGTCTCCAATTTTAAATTCATGGTTAAAAATTTTATTTTCACAAGATCTTGATATGATCTTGATATAACTTAATATGTTCAATATCATTTAAATTTATGTCATCTCTTCTTTCTAATTCATTTAATCCCTTTTTTTGTTATTCATTATCTTTGGTTTTATCTTTCAAAGAAACACACAAATAAGGTGTATCCAACTCTAAAGGTAATATTAATTATGTTCCATAAATAGTAGATTAAGGAGTATCCTTGGTGTATTACCACTTGAGAGATTGGTCTAAAGTTCATTAATAATCTAATTGTGTCAATCTACACCATTTTTGGTGACTCTTTTCTTAATATCTTTATAACTATCATATGTGCTGTTTCTTATTGTCTACTTCCTTTTGGATAAAATGGGGTAGATGATTTGTGGTACCCCACTTAGTTGTGAAGGTAGTCTTATTTGGTCTTATTCCTTCACCAACACTTGTTTATACTGTATGTACCCTTAAAGCAAGGAGAAGCAATCTGAACCTACAACCTTTTGAAGGATTTGATCCATGGATGGCAAGGGGTAGTGGTATCTCAATGACACCTAGTTAATATCCCTAAATTCCACACATAACCTTATCACCCCATTATTTTTACTTATAGGAACAAGGTTAGCCACACATGAAGAGTGTTTAATGGGGAATATAATGTTGGACTCAATCAGTTTAGTCAACTCTTTCTTCATGAAGAACTCAATTTTGGGGTTGACCAATCTTTGCTTTTAACTCATAGGTTCAACACTTTCCTCAAATTATATGGTATGTTGAGATAAACTAGGTTCAAACCATTTTAATTCATTTTATTCCAAATAAAATGTGTCTACAAACTCTTTACACAACTTTATGAAATCAATTCTCTCTTCTCTAGTATTCACCTTGCCTAGTTTGAGTAGCCTATCCTTAAAAATGGTGACCTTCTCATAATGTTCATCCTTGGTTGACATACTGAAATTATCTATTTTAAATTAATAATCTTAATTAAAGATGATCTCAGAGGTCACTAATCACTTAATAAGTTTTTTTATTTTCAACTGAACAATTTAGTCACCATCATTTGGTTAAATATTATTGTTGAAGTCTACCTTAATTTCCTGAGGATAATTTTACCTCTTCTTACAAGAATCATGATATATACCTATCATTATCAAATAATTTCCAACTAAATTCATTATCAAGTACTAATTCTCTAACTACCACCTTAATTTGTGACTGATTCTTTGGGTTCTTGACTTCACTTGAAATGTCATATTATGCCCCTATAGCTACTAGCTTGTTTGCATGTTGGTTCTTTTGCCTTAGGATTAAATAGATGTCAAAGGCCTCAAAGACTTCTATTATGTCCCAAACCCTATAATTATATAACTTTAATAGTGGATTCTTTACTGCATTTTACTCTTTCATTTGGTTAAATACTAGTTCACTATCTCCCATAGATTGCAATAGCTTCACACCTCTTCTCCTTGCCCATTTCAACCCATGAATGAGGGCCTCATACTCTATGGTATTACATGTGAAGTTGAAATAAATCGTTATAAAATAAAATTAATTTTGTTTATATATATAAATAAGCATTATAATACTCCAATTCCATTCTTGCACCTAGATCCATCAAAAAAAATATCCATACTCCATCATTATCTTGAATTGGATTGGTAGGAGATAGTATGACTAATTACTCCTTATGTATATAATATATCCATATAACTACTTCCTCAATTATCTTGTAAGGATCATACCCATGGTTATATATCCCTCACTCATCAAGGAGTAGGTTCGATATGCCTTCAAGTAACACAATAGGCTCTTGATAATTAGGGTGTTCATCCTCATCAATAATAGTACAGTTGACATTTGATAGGTTAAGCATGAAGGGATATAAATAGAACCTAGAGATTGGTTTAGACCTAATGGTGACTTTGGTTCCATACCTAGTTATAAACACCATATAATACTAGTTTGATGATAGGTAGCCTCTTATCTTAGTAGTGAATACCAAATATAGACATAGGGAAAAATAGGAGGGGTAAATCAACCACAAAAACATCATGAGATATGGTAAAATCAAGGAAAGAATTTAGGATAAGCTTTAGGTCCTTAAGTAAACTAATTGTCTTAGTAGGAGACCCATCTAGTTTCAAAACTCCCTTAGAATTAGTCTCATATTTTAGCCCCAATTTGTCTTTTATTGAGTTTGGCATAGCATATGTACTTACCCCACCATATATCATAAATTTATGTACTAATAAATCACATATTATGATATAAATATAGAAGGAAGGGGTTTCTCTACCTTGGCCAATTGGGGTTGAATAGGCTAACTAGTATTAGTTAAGACTGCACCTTCCTTTTCTACCTATTTATCTAAGATGTCGAGCTTTGAAAAATCTTTTTGAATAAGTTATTTTTTCCCTAGAATAAGTAATGTATCCCACATTGGTATGGTGACATTATCCTTCTTCATCTAGTCTACAATGCTGATGTGAGTGCCACCGAAATTTGACTATAATTGAGGAACAACAACACTACTTGGAGCTTGAGTGAAATGAGGTATGATTGAACCCTTCTCATTCTAACCCTTTTAGAGTGTTAGATATTTAGGGGATGCATCTTGTTTATTAGTTTTTTGAATTTTCTTAGAATGTGAAGGAAGTGCTCTCCCTACCTATGATTAACCACTCACTACCCTTCTTTTAGCCCTTGTATTGGATGTAACAGGGCTATCTACTTTAGGTACAATTCCAAGCCAATTAACTACACAATATCCATAAGGGCCTTCTCATTATTCAAAATTGATAAATGTATCCTCTGATTGAGTCTTCTCTCCACCCACTACTTTTTAATTTGATAATTTATATTGAGTCATAAGAGGGACTTATCCATGTTACACAAGAGGAGATTCTTTGTGGTTTATAGGAGGAGCCTGATTATGTTGTATAAGAGGAGCTTGACTGGTACCTTCAATTGAGTTGACACTTTGTTCATGAGCTGATTCCAAAGGTGCAAACCATTTACCTTATTGAACATAGTTATTTTGAGTGAGAATGAATGCTTTAGAAGTGCTAATAGAGTTGGGGTTGAAACTATTGTATGGCCTTATATAAGTGATTTGCCCTTGCCCTTGATGATTAGCTTTGTATGGAGATATATTGAATTGGTAAGGTTGATAGGGAGCTTGATAATGAGATTGGTAAGCTATGTGGGGGGGAAGTCTTTGCCTGTACAAGGCCACTATCTTGTTGTTTTGTGATTTGAGCATCCCTTTAATCTTTACCAATCTATCAATTCATTAGTATCTTCCTACTCATTATTAGTTAGCATAGGTATGGGGGAAATTATAGGCATAGGAGGATACATATTTGATAACAATGACATAATATTCCTTGGTATAAATTTTCCTTATTAAATAATATAGTTTTTTACCCTTATTACCACTTCATAAGCATCAAGAAATGTGCCCCCACCCATTGACTAAATCATGACTACCAAATCATAATTGAGGTCTCTCAAATAATATAAGAAGTCATAATTTTGGGTGGGTTTAACTACCATTGGGATCTTATCCTAATTTTTTTGAAAATTAAAGTTAAAATCCACCATGAACTCTTGATGGGCCCTTTTGATTGTGGTCAATTTATCTACTAGGGACAAGTGGTCACTTCTATCTTCAGAGTGTTTGCATTAGTACTCCCCAAACTCATCCCAGGTATTGATGGTGGAAGGTGTTATACCTCTATACCACTGAAGTGATTTTCCTTTTAAGGAGGTACCTAGAAGTCTTATTTATACATTCTCTTGAGTCACATTATGCACAAAACAAAGGTTTGCAATGTCTCTGATATGTTCAATAGGAGTGGTAGAGTTATATCTTGTGAAGTATGGGAGGATTTTGAGTGTAGTAGTAGGGATATCATAAAACTAATTTAGGTTCATAGGCCTCCCATAATTGAAGGGTATAAAGACTTGGTTTCTAGTTCTAAACATGGGAGATGTAGGGGTTACAACATGGTTAAGTAGAATATGGATAGGAGGAGTAGGGTGTGTTGGATAGGGATTGAACCTAGGGTACTTCTTCCTTCTAGCATAAAGCCAAAGATAATTCAACAAATTCAACTTCCTTACCCTTGTATTAAGTCTTTGTGATGACCTTTTGAATGGAACTTGAGTGTTAATCTACCACTAAAATGTCTAAAGCTCCATTATTCCTTGATATTCAATATATATCATGCACCTATTTGGGGAAGGTAGTTACATGTTTGAACATCACATTACTTGCCTAGCTTCCACTCCTCATGCCATTTATATCCCATACAATACATTTATCACCTTAGTAAGTAAGACACCTAAGACATTTCCAAGTGCATGATGAGCATGATAATGGTTTAGAGAGGTTGATATAGGGGTGTTTCTATCTTAGAGACTCTTTTCACCATGAGAGCAGACCTATAACACTCCCTTCTTAATACAAATGAGGGTTACCTCTCCACTTGAGTTTAAGTCTGCTCATTAGGCTTGCTTGTACCACTATACAAACTTAAAAATCATTTTTTGAAGACCATTTCATCTTTACACATGTCCAATAGGCCTTTTAATTCACTTAGAAACTCAAACATGCTCAAGAATCATGAAAATAGACCTAAAATTAGACATTACAAGCCTTTTGCCTCACACATGCTAAATTCTTAGTCTAAAAGGGTCACATAGGACTTTTATGTGTAATATTAATGTTATCAAGGTTTTTTAGGCCCATTGGAGTCACTAAGAGTAGCCTCTTGTCCATCATGTTCTCTGTGAGGGTTTTGGAGGGTTTGGAGTGGCTTACCATCTTAATGATTGTTCATAAAGCACAGGCCCTGGATCAAAAACTTAAGGCCATGAATATTGAGTGCATAAACCCCCATAAATTTCCCTAACATATATTTCCCCCATGTATCTTTTATGATGAAATCAAAGCAAAATTTATAACCTCGTGTGCTTCTTCAAGGTAGCTTAAGTATACCTACAGTCTTATGGATCATTCATAAAGTTGTAACCATGAATCTATATCTTTGTACTATGAATGGAAAGTGAATAAGGGTCCTCAAATTTTCCTAATATCACTAGTCCCCATGCACTTATTCATTTAATATATGATCATCTTAATCTACAACTTTAATTGTGTTGTTCCCAAAATCCGTCACTCATTTTTGGGGACAACATATCAACTATTTTGGTCCTGTAGGACCAAAATTCTCTCTTCCCTTCTCAAAAAATGTTCTAAGAACTCCAATTCTTCAAATATTCAAGCTTTTTCAATTAAGGGACTCTCAAGTTCAATAGTTTCAATGACTTCAACAGGTGAGCTCTCACAAAGGAACAAGTTCCCAACACTTAGGCAATTTCAAGGTTGGTTCAACATTGAGGTTCAACCAAAGGGTTCACCAGCAGGCTTCAAACAAATGGAATGAACCATTGAACCATTGAACCCCATGTCCAATGGTTCAATAGGTTCAAAGGTTTAATGACATTGACAGACTTAAAGAGTTAACCACTTCATCAAGGTTTAAAGGTTCAATGAGTTTAAAGGTTCAATGACATCAGCAGACTTAAAGAGTTAACCGCTTCATCAAGGTTCAAAATTTCAATGGCTTCAAAAGACTTAACAAAAAGAAGTCTTCAAAAAAGAAAGATTGAACCATTGAACCTTGAACCAAAAGATTTTAAGGTTCAAAGGTTTAATGAGTTCAATAATGTTTGAGAGACTTCGAAGGAAGTGAAATATTTCAGTCAGCTTGGTTCAAATGAATGGTTTAAAAAGGTTGGTTCAAGTGGTCAATTGAATGAGCAGAACACAATATTGAACCATTGAAATGTTGAACCATTATTGGTTCAATCAATTGGTTCAATTTAATGGTTCAATCAGTTGGTTTAATTGAAAGGTTTAAAGAAGTCTCTCAAATCCTGAAGGACAAGTGCCCTTATAGAGGGCAGGGAACATTTGTGAAAGGCTCAAAGAGAAGGTATAAAGGGTAAGGTTTTCTTCAAAAAGCAAAGGATGAATTTATTCAGACAAAATGTTTGAAGGAATTCTTTCAGACATTTTGTTCGAAGAAATTACCAAATCAAGGAACAAAAGGATATCTTTTGGAAATATTTTCCATGGAAAATTTTCACAAGAGAAATCCTACAGAAAAAATGTTTGAAGTAATTCATTCAAACATTTTTTTTGAAGGATTTTAAGAATAAGGCTGTCTGAAGGGCCCGTTAGGGAAAGTACCCTTGCGGGGGACTCTCGATGACCATAAAATGTACCATTCTCAAGGCTTGAAGGGACACCTTCCCTTTAGGGGGTTCTAAAGATAGAAAGCTAAAGGAATTTCAAAGTTTGAAGAGACGGTTCAATCGAAGAGGAAAGAAAGTGATTGAACCAAAGAAGCAATTGAACCAAGGAGCAGATAGGACCACCCAAACTATTAAACCATTGAACCAATGAACTCTCATGTTTCAAAGGTTCAAGGTTCAATGTGGTTCAAGCAACCAGCAACCAGTGATGTCCCTGTAGACATCAAATTTAAGGTAACAAAATTCCCATTTATTTTCAAATATGGCATGAAACCTAAAGAAAAAAACTCAATGAACAGTTGAAGAAAGAAGTCGAAAGAGCCTGTTCAAGGTGAGAAGATAGCCTGAGAGTTAAAATTGCAATAGGAAAGAGGGAAAGGTATAGGAGATACTAAAATATCTATAGGGGAGTTAATCCAGCAAGTGGAATAGTCCACCAAGTAGACATCTGAGCACACAAACATTAAAAGGTATGGCCTATTTTTCTCCCTTTGAATAAAAGTGAGTGGATAGATGCATACATATCTATAGATAAACCAGATGATCCATGCTAAGGAGAAGGTATTCGAGATGATCCTATACACCAAAGTCAAGGTCGATGCCATGTTTCAACACAGCCCCTTGATTGAACTGAAAATGCATTCAAGGCATTAAATGCAGCATGGGTCTTTCCATGAAAGAAAAACACCAAGTCTTTCTTGGATGCTATATATTGTAATCTCTTATTTTATGCAATGGAGATCTCTCTATTATAGAAGCAAAACTCTACCCAAATTGAAAGGCATTTTCTTGAAACATTGAGCTTAGATTGTTAATCACATTTCATTATTTGAATGAGAAAACAAGTGACTTTTCAGACTTTGTGCTAGAATAGCTTGAGTTGTTGAGGAAATTTTTCTTATGTCTATTTCTTGAATGTGTTCTTTTCCATTTAATTAAATAAGTATAACTATTGGAATTAATTAGGAAGGTGTCCTGAAGCCAACTGTGGGAAGACTTTGAGTTGCCACAATTGTCTTTAGTGTGTGTGTTTTTAGTTTATTTTTGTGTAAAGGATCTTGGGATGACTTTGTGCCCCCATTGTCCTTCATATTTCACTCTTTGGTATTTGAGGTGGAGACTTTGTGCTACACCTCATTATACTAGTTATTGCACCCTGTGACAATTACTTTTACTTTCTAGAAAGAATTCTTGTTGTTAGCTGCAGACCACTTTTGAAAGAAGAGAAGTGCCTTCAGTGTTTTCACCAAAATTCTCCTTTTCCTGTGAACATCATCTCTAAAAAAAGAGAGATGGATGGTGTTGTCCCACCCCTGAGTGTTATTTTTTGCATACACACACACACACACACACACACACACACACACACACACACACACACACACACACACACACACACACACACACACACACACACACATGTATGTATGTATGTATGTATGTGTATATATATATATATATATATATATATATATATATATATATATATATATATATATATATATATATATATATATATATATCACCTCATATTTATAGGGAACCTCCCCTTGATGAGAGGAGATATTTGTCCCCTTTTGATGTGGTAAACCCACACACTTGGTTGATCAATCTCCTTATGCTGTGGTTGAAATAACCTATTTTTCCCATTAGTTAGCTGGTGAAAAAATATTCACCCAAAAAATTGGTAGACTATGACGAAAGACTTTGAGGAGGTCTATTTGGTTAAAAGGTCTCTTTGATTGTCTTCCCATACCTATCAAATGCTTTTAAGACCTATAATATCAACATACAACCTCCTATATCCCTACATATTATTTAGGAACTCATCTTTTGACAAAAATGGAACTGGAGGTTTGAGGGCATATGTAAGGTTTTAGACCTTATAAGCCTAAGCTAATCTTCAAGGCACATTACCACCTATTGGTGATTATGGTGTTCTCAAAACCCTATTAGCATTTTTTATATTCAAATTCAACCCTTTATGAAATATCATATTGCCTTAGATCTTTTTCTCTACCATTCTTTATCTTTAGGCCTACTATGATCATTATTAGTTTATGTTAAGTTTCTCAAATCAGTTGATGCAAATGACATTGGTAATCTATGTTTCCCCCTTTTCTCACTACCATGGGAGTTGGAACCCTCATTTAATGTTCCTTAGAATCTATCAACACTTTATTGAGACTTAGGTATCCATCCTACTTGCAATAAACATAATCTAATAACTATACATACACAGGACTTTATGTTTGTGTGTGCTTAGTCATGCATGGGAAGATCTTTTTAAACCCTAACCTTACTTCAAATATTCTAAAGGCTATATATAGGTCATAATATCATTATAGGTTCATTTTCACATGAATTTTTACTTTTAATAAATCTCGTCATTCAAACCATTTAGGCATTCCATTTTTTACTAGGCTAATTTATATGCACTAACCAACTATGTATGTAGGGTTAGAGAGTCCTATTTAATTAGCTTATTTAGACATTTTTTCATGTTTCTTATGATCTTCAATAGCCTCTATATATTTTTCATTTTTTTGAGCTCTAACCTTAATGTGTATGTGGAATCTTATTTTCAATTTTGGAGACAACTTGACTACAATCTTGTAGGTGATGATTGGAGTCATTTGACTGCAATTAGTGTCTTAGAATGCTTCTACAAGTCAATGAGAAAGACAAATATTTTACAGGCCATATTGAGAACCCAATTAAATTCTTTTAAACCTCTTCAACTCTCTCAAGATGGTCATATTCCAAAATCACATTATCATTTCATGTATCTATCTATGCCTAGTTGTAGGTGACCATTTTGGAGAATTTTTTAAAGTTGAGCTTGAACTCGCCTTTCTCAACTATGTCATTGACACATTTATAATAGCCAAAGTAGATTGGAAATACTTTCTCACTATCCTAAAAGGTTTCATTGACCTTTTATAATTCTATAAGATATTATTTCTAACTTCATACACAAGATTATGTGTGAAGGTTTAGGCATGTAGGAGTATTATATAGTCTTTTAAAGTTTTAATTTTGGGAGACAAGGCTCACTATAAGGTGAAAATGGCTTGATGTAGTCATTATGAATTAAATTTTTTTGGGAAAACTCATATGGATTGATCCTCTCTACTCAAGAATAACTATTGTGACCTAAGCATACTCCATCTAGGTATCCAACAAGGTACTAAATTTGACTGGTTGAATCAAGAATCTTAATGGAGAAATAAGACCTAGGAATCCTGAAAAACCTTAAAAACTACAGAGAAACCTTAAACTATGCTAAATATCCCATGAATTCATTTGGAGTTGGTTTGTGGTTATTGGCCTTGAGTGCTATGTGGAAGTTTGTTTCCTTTGAAAAAGGAATTATTCCATATTCTTGGCATACCCATGCAATCTAAAGAATCCATCATAAATATATATGAAACCTTGATATTGGTTGTCATGAGAGCAAGCTGAGTTATGCTTGAAGCATTTATCCTTCTTTTACATGGTTGGCATTGAGGAAACTTGAAGGATATATGATATGACTCATTAGTGATCATGTGGAGTATGTGAAGAGCATGGGGGTAGCATATAAGATCCTTATCAATCATCTTTATGCTTTATTTCTTTATGAAACATAGAAACTCTAACATGTAAACTTATAACCAACTAACCATGGAAGATTTGATGTGAATCTATCCTTACAAGTGCCATGAGAGCATGCAAAGAGAATTTTAGAATACTCATCAGACCTTTGGAGATATTCCCCATGCTCAAGTTGTCATAATGAGCTTGAACTTATCTTAAATTTGTATGTAACCAAGCTTGTGGGGTTTACAAAGGGTTTATAACCACCATTGTTCATAAATCCTAAGGCTTTGATCTAGAAAATAATGCCACTAATTTCATTCCCACTAGGGACTCTACCTCTAACTCAGCCTGTATAGACTATACCTTTCACCTAAAACTAGCCCTTTTGAGCTTTCCAAGATCTTGATAGAGGTTCTACTACATTTTTTATCTTTCTTTTGTCTATGTGAGCATGGATTCTCCTCTCTGGTGTCTTCAAGGAATCCCCCATGAGATAGATGATCTTATTTAAGCCTAACCTGACTGTACCTATCCATACATGTCTTGAGAACACCTAAAAAAATGTCTTTTCTTTGTATTTTTTTATGATTGAGATCTTATAACCCATTAGAGGCCAACAGGAGGGAAAAGAAAGGTCAAATACATTTTTAAATAAAAGGGTATTGATGGAGGGAAGTTAAAAAGTCACTTTTCAAGAATGTGGGGACTTTTTATGGTGAATGAAGGATGTTTGACCCCTAAAAAGGCCATTTTTAATTATAATACCACTTTATAATGACTTGAAATGGCTATGAGACCTTTTGGGGACATTTTACACTTGGTGGTGCCTGAATGATGTCCTAAAGTCTATATTAACACTATTTACATGGTTTGAATTCCCCTTCAAGGCAATACATACATGATATCAAATGTAATAACAATTAAGTTATTTAACTTAATATTTGTTAAAAAACTTTAAGATATGTTAAAGGCTTCAAATAATGTTAACATTATTCCCTCATATTATATCTAATCCTTCTAATTTTGACACATTCTATAGGTATTTGGCATGTCTTAATGAGCACAAGAATAATCATGGTATGCAACATCATGGGTCATCTTATTATGTGTGATTTTATACCATGAAGATAAAACTATGATTTGGTGTAAACTCTCATACATATTCAACATAAGATGAAACCTTTTCATAAGCCTAAACAAGATGCTACGCCCCTAACCTATCACATGTATGAGGATAGTATTAGCTGACTTGTGGCTTAATTATCCCTCTTTGACATTATATTACATTTATCTATGCTTTATTTAGATTAGTAGGTCGGCCTATGGAGTAACCATGGCCTAGTTAGACTATATTTAAGAGGTAGTGGGTAATCATTTATCATCAAATTGTGAATTCTGCTCTTATTGAAGCTTGTGGAGGTTGTCCCCTCAAAGTGGCTTATCTATTATCATATTTTTGGATATATTTCAGTCATATTTGGATATAATTATGTTGTTATAATTAATTCTTGAAGTAATTTCATTACAAGTGGTATACGAGCTGCGATTTGGGCAATCTTGTGGGTGAAACACTAAATTTTTAAATTTTGTGATATATAAAAAATAGATGTGAATTTCTCTAAATTTTTTAATAGAGGTGAAAAATAATCAAATTAAGCTTCCATTAAAATTTCAGCTCATTTGGATCTGGTTTTCAAAAGTTATCACTATTTTATTGTTTTTCATAAAATTGCTCTATAGTGCACAATTCAAAGAATTTTTCTGAGTTGTTTACATTTTTGGAAAGCTTAAAAAAATTTGGATACATTTTTTTCTTTGTATATTTTTATTTGAGGCCAAAATAATTCCAAAATCACTTGGTCAAAGTTGGGTCAAAAGTGTCAATAAGGGTCGACATCGTAAAACCCTTTTATGGCAGGTCCACAAACTCGGGGCCAAGGAAATGGTGCTGAAACTCCAGGTAAAACTCCTAAAAAGGATGAGATGGATTCAGAAGGGGGATGTAATAGACCCTTTGTACCAGGGTTTTCTGACATAGATCACAAAGTGAGTCAGCTTGACTATAGTATGCAAGGCATTCAGAGTGAGGTGCAAGACATACAATCTAATATGCAATCCATACAAGATAGTTTGGGAGATATCATGAAGGATTTGAACATTAATCAGTCAAATCATCAAGATAACTCTATTTCACAAATCCACCAGGGTGGTTCTCCTAACCAATCTACTTCAAATCCAACTCCATGGCCACAGAGGAACCTATTACCAAAGGTGCATATGCGCAAATTTGATGGAAAAGATCCACTCAATTGGCTCAACCAAATGGAGAGTTTTTTTGACCTACATCAGATTCCAAGTGGACAGAAGGTTACCATGGCATCCTTGTATCTTAAACCTGAGCAATTCATTTGGTATCGATGGTTGTGTGCTCAAAAGAAAAAGAGGACTATCAATGTCACATGGTCAGTTTTTATAGAGGAGATACAATTACACTATGGAAATAGTGTGATAGATAATTACTTCAGCCAATTGGCAAAATTACAACAAACTAGCTCTATCAAGGATTATGTTCATCATTTTTAGAACCTATCCATACGTGTGGAGATAATTTTTGAAGTAAACTTGAATGACCTATTTTTGGGTGGACTCAAGGACCACATTGAACATGAGGTATGCATGTTTAATCCACTTAATATTTCTAAATCTATTATCCTAGCACGTAGAGCTGAGGAAAAATTCATAGCCAACAAGAAGCAGCCATTCACTCACTTCAAAGATCATAGCATATCATCACCAACATTTCCTCCACCTACTAGATTGACCCCTCAACAAATTGAAGAGAAGTGTACAAAAGGATTATGTTTTGGTTGTGATATCAATTGGAGTAAAGGACATAGATGTGCTGAGAAGAAATTATTCTACATTGAGGGACCAAATGAAGATGAAGAAGTAGATGATGCCTCCAATGATGATGAGGAAGATATAGAGGAGATACCTAAAGATTCCCAACCTACAATCTCTTTTCATGCACTTATAGGTATAAGCACTCCACAAACTCTTAAGGTGGTGGGTTTCCTCAAGAAATAGAAGGTGACAGTGTTGATTGATTAAGGGAGCACACATAACTTTATAAACCATAAGTTGGCCACTCGATTGAACTGTTTCATCTACCCAGCACCAAAATTTTAGGTAATGATTGTAGATGGTGGCACAATTAATTGTTCAGGAAAATTCCATAGTATTAAGCTTACTATGGGTGGGTACAATCTCAACTCTCCTATGTTTGCTATTCCCATGGGTAACACAGACATTGTTTTGGGAGTGTAATGGCTCACAACCTTAGGTACCATTGAGATGAACTTCCAAGAACTATTCATGCACTTTCATTCTAAAGGTAAGAAAATTGAACTACATTGATTACATGCAAAATCTCCACAATTGGTTAGTTCACATCATATGACAAAGATGCTAAAAAAGGGGGTAGAGGGAATTATTGCATGATTATGCTCCATAGATGTTCAACCCACATAGGTATCTACACATCTTGATCTACAAATAATTCTTGAAGACCACTCATCTATTTTTGGGGCCATGCCAAAAGGACTACCACCAAAAAGAGAACATGATCATGCCATTCAACTAATTCCAGGTAGTCAACCACCAAATATCAGACCATATAGATATCCATATGCACAAAAGAGTGAAATTGAAAAGATGGTCCATGAGATGCTGGAGGCAGGGATCATCAAGCATAGCCAAAGTGCATATTCATCACCAGTGGTCATGGTGAGGAAGAAGGATGACACATGGAGGATGTGCCCAGATTATAGGGAACTCAACAAGTACACCATCAAAGATAAGTTTCCTATTCTAGTAATTAATGATTTACTTGATGAGTTACATGGTGCTAATTATTTCACAAGATTGGATCTTCACTCAGGGTACCATCAAATTAGAATCAAGGATGAAGATGTTCATAAAACTACTTTTAGAACACATGAGGACCATTATGAGTTTTTGGTAATGCCCTTTGGTCTTACAAATGCACCATCTACTTTTCAGAGCTTGATGAACACTATTTTTAGGCCTTTTTTAAGGAAGTTTGTGCTAGTTTTCTTTGATGACATATTGATTTATAGTTAGATATGGGAAACACATTTGCAACATGTGAAACAGGTGTTGATAGTTTTGAAGAAGCATCAACTTTATGCAAAGCCATCTAAATGTGCTTTTGGAGTATAGGAGGTAGAGTGCCTCAGTCACATTGTTTCCCATGAAGGGGTCAAAGTTGATCCCCAAAAGATCAAAGTGATAATGGAATGGCCCATGACAAAAACTCTCAAAAACCTTTGAGGGTTTCTTGGACTAACAGGTTACTATAGAAGATTTGTGAAAGGTTATGGTAGCATAGTAGCTCCACTCACTACATTGCTAAAGAAGGATGATTTCCATTGGAATGACAATGCCACCAAAGCATTTGAGAAACTAAAAGTAGCTATGTGCACCACTCTAGTTTTGGCTACTCCAGACTTCTCACAAACATTCACTATTGAATGTGATGCTTCTGGGTCTAGATTGGGGGCAGTACTAATGCGGGAAGGAAGACCCATTGCATTTAAAAGTCATCAATTCAAAGGTAAGAATATACAAAAACCTATCTATGAGAAAGAAATGATGGCTATTCTTCATGCAGTTAAACAATGGAGGCCTTATCTGATGGGTAGACACTTTAAGGTGAAAACGGATCATGATAGTCTCAAATAATTTTTTTTGCAAAGATTATCATCTAAGGAACAACAAAAATGGGTAACCAAAATGTTGGGTTATGATTTTCAAATCATCTACAAGAATGGTAAAGATAATGTAGTAGCAGATGCACTATACAGATGGGATGCATCCATAAAAGCATTACTTTGTGCAATGTCCATATTGCAAGCAGATTGGGTGGATGAAGCTAGGTTAGAATGGGAGCAAGAAAAAGATACATAGGTTCTGATTCATAATTTCTAGCAAGGTAATTTATCCTCTGACAAATTTGAATGGAAAGGTAATGTCCTATGGTATAAGGGTAGGTTATACTTGTGCAAAAATTCAGAGCTTAAGCATAAGATTCTTGCAGAGTTGCATGCATCTCCACTTGGGGGACACTCAGGGTTCTTGAAAACTTATTATAGAATTAAGAAATAATTATTTTGGGAAGGACTCAAGGGAGATGTACAAAATTTTGTGGAAGAATTCTTGATATGCCAACATAACAAAGGTGAAACAGTTAAAACCCCAGGTTTGTTACAACCATTAGCAATTCCTAGTCAAAGGTTGGAGGAGGTTTCCATGGATTTCATCACTAGATTGCATTGTTCAAAAGGTAAGAATGTTATTTTGGTCATTGTGGATAGGCTTAGAAAATATGCCCATTTTTGTGCTCTCTCACACCCATTTTCAGCAAGTATAGTCGTGGCTATTTTTATGGAAGCAGTTCTCAAATTACATGGAACCCCAAAAATAATTGTAAGTGATCATGATCCTATTTTCACTAGTAATTTTTGGACCGAACTATTTTCTTGTTTGGGTACTCAGCTAGCTCATAGCCCATCTTACCACCCCCAATCTGATGGATAAAATGAAGTGGTTAACAAATGTTTAGAGGGGTATCTCTGTTGTTTTGTATCAAGTAAACAAGAACATTGGGTTAAATGGCTGCCACTTGTAGAATGGTGGTATAACACATCTTTCCATACCTCTTCTAAAATGTCTCCATTTCTAGCACTATATGATTACCATCCACCTTCCATCACTTCTTCATTAAAGGTGCACACCAAGGTTCAAGATGTGGAAGAGCACATTCAACATCAACAATAGGTTTTGGCTAGTTTGAGAGAGAATTTTGCCTTGGCACAAAATAGGATGAAGCAACAAGCAGATCAACACTGGAGTGAGTGAAATTTTGAGGTGGGTGATTGGGTATTTGTTCATTTGTAACCTTACAAGCAGATGTTCTTGGAGCAACATAAAAAAGACAACAAACTTGCTCCAAAGTATTATGGCCCTTATCAGTTTCTACAAAAAATTGGAAGTGTGGCTTATAAGCTCAAGTTACCTCATTCATCTCACATACACCTAGTATTTCATGTTTCTTGTTTGAAGAAGGTCATTGGATAGAAAGTTTTTGCCCAGACAGAGCTCCTAGAACTAGATGAAGAAGGATGAGTCATTTTGGAACCAGAGAAGATCCTCCAAACACATACTAAGAGGTTGAGAACTAGAGATATTAAGGAATATTTGATCAAGTGGAAAAATCAAAGCAGTGAAGATGTAACTTGGGAAGGTGAAGAATTTATGGAAGGACAATGTTGGTTTGAAGGGGAAGGGCATGCTATGCCCCTAACCTATCACATGTATGAGGATAGTATTAGCCAACTTGTGGCTTACTTATCCCTCTTTGACATTATATTACATTTATCTATGCTTTCTTTAGATTAGTAGGTCGGCCTATGGAGTAACCATGGCCTAGCTAGACTATATATAGGAGGTAGTGGGTAATCATTTATCATTAGATTTTGAATTCTACTCTTATTGAAGCTTGTGGAGGTTTCCCCCTTGAAGTGGCTTATCTATTATCATATATTTGGATATATTTCAGTCATATTTGGATATAATTCTGCGGTTATACTTAATTCTTGAAGTAATTTCATTACACAAGATGAGGAGGTTACTACCATAGCACTCTTTGACATAATCAAACCATATGAACATGTTGCTTATGAATCTAATGATAACTAACTCAATCCTAGAGTTTCATAACATCCTAAAGACTCATGAATATGATGATGACACTATTCAAGTGCTTTGAGCAAGAGTTCATCCTTTTTGAGTCTAAGGGAAGAAATATATAAACATCACTGGTGACTCCTGAGGGTTGACCTACCTATTGGTCAAGAGAATTAGTTGTCTCATCCTTTGGGCATGGGATTCATATATGACATGTAATAATCTCTTTGTTTGGACTGTCAATCATATTTAACACCTTATAAGCTTTCAATTACTATAAAAACCTAACCACTCACAAAAAGGACATAAAAGAACCACCAACACCTAAACACATAAGAAAGAAACAAGACAACAAGGCAAATTACTAACAAGCAGTTATGCGAAAACACTTGGATAAAAGAGACACCTAAACTATTATATGCAAGATAATATATGATCTTTAATAATATTACTTAAGGAACACCCTATTGACTAGGAAAGGGAGTTCCTCACCATTAAAATTTGATATTTTGAATGCATTCTACTCTTCATAAATCGTGATAACATTGGGTCTACTCTATAGGCTATCAAATTTTGTGTGCTTACCTATTTTAGCTTAGTATTCATCCCACTTAAGCATAATATCACCTTCTTTGAAGGTCCTTGAGATAGATTTATTATCAAATTACCTCTTAACTTGATCTTGATGGGACCATATGACATGCATAACATCATATATTATCTCTACTAGTTCTCTCAACTCATTCATCCTCACTTCCATGGCATCACTTTCCATTAGCTCAAGCTAATGTGTGAGTTCCAAAGTTGGCAACTCAAGTGATATAGGTAACTTTACCTCCTTCCCATAGATAATAAGGTAGGGAGAATGACAAGTAGATCTCTTTGGGGTGATCCTATCTACCCAAAATGTTGCCCTCAATTTGGTATGGCATACCCTCTGATTGTCTTCCATAGTCCTCTTTATAATCTTGATTAAATTATTATTGGTGGAGTCTATAAGTTCAATACCCTAGAGATAGTAGTTTAAGGAAGTATTTAGGTATATGCCATGATTTATATCCCATTCACTTATCTTTACACCATTGAAACCTAATGCATTATCTGATATGATTGTGGATGTGACCCCAAACCTAGTCACTAGGCTATCATAGAACTCCAAGACTAAGTTTTCATTAGACTGCTTAAAGCCACTTCTTCTAGAAACTTGGTGAAGTAGTTTGTAGTAGTCAAGACCCATTTGTGTCTTGTACTAGATGGATAATATATCATGCCTATAAAATCTAAGCCCACTACATGAATAATTATTCCACTTGGTTAGGCTTGAGGGTCTAGGTAGCTAGCTTCTATTTTCTAGTAAACATGGCACACTTATAACATCTCCTAACCAAAGTATAAGAGTATTTAAATATGATTGGCCAAAATTAGCCTTTTCTCATTATCCTTGCTAATATAGTCTTAGCTACGAATGGGCCCTTTGTAGGCCCATCATGAAACTGATCTAATAGCTTATCAATTTGGTTAGTCTTCCCACATCTTAAGAGCATTCCCTCAAGATATTTCTTAAATAGTTACCCATCTATCAAGACATAGGGGATTGATTACAACATATAATACCTTCTTATTGTCTTATTTAAACTTATATGACATTTTCCTATTTGAAGAAACCTTACCATGTCTTGAGCCCAATTAAAATAACATGCAGGTGTTATTGCTTGGGGATCACTGTGGATTACCAAAATTACCTCTTTGTTCTCCTTAGCATCTATTTCCAAGTGATCACATAGTCCTCTACCCCTTACCATCTTAATGACATTAACCTCCATGTCATAATCCATACATATAGTCACACAAACTACTCTTTTCTCAATCAAATCTTAGTTAAGAAGGAAGTATTTAATGCTAGGATGGGCCACCATGACATAGATCTTATTGTTAGACACCATGTGTCTAAATTTTTTAAGGATCCTAATGATTGAAAGGACATGATTTTATACATAAGTGTACTTCTCCTCATATCCCTATAATATTTGGCTAAATAATGTTATGGGTCATTCAAGTCCATCACTATTTTATTACATTAGTATAGAAA
This sequence comes from Torreya grandis, assembly GCA_037957365.1. Classification (NCBI taxonomy): domain Eukaryota; kingdom Viridiplantae; phylum Streptophyta; class Pinopsida; order Cupressales; family Taxaceae; genus Torreya; species Torreya grandis. The sequence goes on along the minus strand of JARHVA010000370.1, from coordinate 5,070,950 downwards.
ATATGGTGTCATTGTTTGAAAAGGCATAAAAGAAAAAATATTTTAAGAAATTAGGGTTAAGGAGAGTAGGTGATTGAGTAATATCCTATTTTATTACTTAAAAACTCCTCTTTTATTCCCTATTTAGATTGAAGTTCTAATGTTTCTTAAACATATAAGCTAGGGGTCTAACCAACTCAACAAATCTAGGAATTAATCTTCTAATGAAGTTGATATTACCTAGGAAACTCTACAATCCTTTCTTATGCTTAGGAAATGATAGGGATATATTTACACTTAAACTTTCAAGGTCTATGGAGAGACTTTATTTATACATAATGCGAACTAAAATTATACTCTTAAGGACTATAAAAATTCACTTTTGGGGGTTCAAAGAGACACCATACTACCTGCACCTATCAAATATCAGCCTTATGTGTGTCAAGTGGTCTTTAACATCCTTTGAGAAGACTATAATGTCATCAGGTTATATGAGCACCATCTCATTGATTATTCCTTGGAAAGATACATCCATTTTACTTTTGAAGGTGGATCCTACATTAGATATCCCAAAAGGAATCCTTTTGTATGCATAGGTGCCCCACTTAGTTGTGAAGGTAGTTTTATGCTGGTCATCTTCCTTCACCAACACTTGGTTATATCCTGAGTACCCATCAAGCAAGGAAAAGCATGTTAAACATGCAAAATTTTTAAGGATCTAATCCATGGATGGAAAGGTGTAGTGGTCTCTTAATGACACATTTTTAAGATCCCTAAAGTCCATGTATAGCCTTATCTCCCCATTCTTTTTCATTGAAATCTCAAGCTTAGCCACCCATGAAGAGTGTTTAATGAGTAATTTGATGTTGGACTCTTTAGTTAATTCTTTCTTCATAAGGAGCTCCATTTTATGGTTGGTTAGTCTTTACTTCTACCTCACAGGTTTAGAACTTGCCTCTAATTCTATGTATGCTAAAGTAAACTAGGGTCAAACACTTTTGAGTCACTATATTACTAAGCAAAGATGTTTACAAACTCCTTACATATCTCTATGAAAGCAATTATCTCTTATTTAGTGTTCACCTTGACTAGTTTAAGCATCCTATCCTTAAAAAATGTGACCTTCTCATAATGTTCTTCCTTGGTTGACATATTGAACTTATCTCTTCTCAACTGATCATCTTCATTAAAAATGTTCTCAAAGGTCACTAATCCCTTAGGAATTTTGTTTGTCTTCAAATGAATAATTTGGTCACCATATTGTTGTTAAAGTCTACCTTGACTTCTTGAGGAGAATTTTGCCTTTTATTTCAAGAATCATGTTATCTTCCTATCACTTTCAAAGACCTACCAACTTACTTCACTATCAAATATTGATGGTATACATACCACCTTAATTTTTGATTGATTCTTTGGGTTCTTGACTTCACTTGGGATGTCATTTTGTGCCCCTATAGCTACCAACTTATTTTTATGTTGGTTATCTTTCCTTGGGATTAAGAATATTTCAAAGGCCTAAAAGTCTTATAGGAGGTCCTAAAACCATGCTTATATGACTTTAATAGTGGATTCTTACCTCTCACTTGATGGATAACTATTTCACTATTTCCCATAGTTTATAGTAGCTTTACATCTCTTCTCCTTGCCTATTACAACCCATGAATGAGGGCCTCATACTCTATTATATTACATATGAATTTGAACTAAAACCTTATGAAAGAAAATTAATCTTGTTTAGATGGAGAAACAAGCATGACACCTACTCCACTTCCATTCTTTCACCAAGGGCCATAAAAAAATATTCTCCATACTACATCAATATCTTGACTTAGACTAGTAAGGGTTGGTATGACTACCTCCTCCTCATGCATATAATATATCCATATAAATGCTTCCTCAATTATCTTATAAGGATCATACCCAAGGTTATCTATCCCCCACTCATCAGAGATTAGGTTTGATATGACCTCAAGTGGCACAACTGGCTCTTGATCAATAGGGTACTCATCCTTATCAACAATAGTATAGTTGAAATTTGATAGGTTAGGCATGTAGGGCTCTAAATGTAACCTAAAGATTGGATTAGACTTAATGGTAACTTTGGTTTCATACCTAGTTTTAAAAACCATATAAGACCAATCAAATGATAGATAACCTCATATCTTAGTAGTGAAGTCCCTAAATAGATAGGGAAAATAGGTGGGTAGATTAACCACATCTTGGGATATGATTTAATTAGAGAAAGAAGATAGGATAATATTTAGATCCTTAAGTACACCAACTATCTTGGTAGGAGACCCATCTAGTTACAAGACTCCTTTAGAATTAGGCTTATAGTTTAACCCCAATTTATCTATTATTGACTTTGGCATAACATATGTACTTTCACCACTATCTATAATACAATTATGTATTAATCAATACCTTATTATGATAGAAAGATATAAGGGAGGTGGTTTATTTACCTTGATTGGTCATGGTTAAATAGGGTGACTAATATTGGGTAGGACTGCACCTTCCTTTCCTTTCCTTTCTACTTATCTGAGAATTTGAACTTTGATAAATCTTCTTGAAAAAAGTCTTTATACACTCAAATAAGCAATGTGTCCCACATTGGTATGATTACATGATCCTTATTCATCTGATCTAAAATGTTGATATGAGGGCCACCAATGTTTTACTATAATTTAGAAGTAGCAACACTACTTGGAACTTGAGTAAAATGAGGTATGAATGGACCCTTCTCATTTTAACCTTTTTGAAGTGGTGGAGCTTTTGGGGTTGCATCTTGTTCATTATTTCTTTGAATTGGTTAATAAGGTTAAAGATTTTCTCTCCCTACCTCTAATTCACCACTCACTACCCTTATTTTATCCCTTGTATTATCTGAATAGGGTTTTCTACTTTAGGTGTATCTCCAAGCTAATTGACTACACAATGTCCAAAAAATCATTCTCCTTTTCTAAAATTAATAAATGTAGTTGTTATCACATAGGATTTCACCTATCTTGATTATGTAGCTTGTTGTGAAAGTACCTAATGATATAATGGAAAAGCCTCCAAAGTTGTGGGACCTCAAAAATTTGAGGTTAATCTCTATAGAAAGCTTGCTTCCTTTCACTAAAATATGCTATAAACTGTTAAAATATCAGCCTTGTGGAAATCTTGATCTTTAGTGATTTTTGGATCTTAAACAAAGTTTTTGATGGAGAAAAGGGTTAAATAATATAAAATTTGTATAAAATTGAAAGTATAGTGATTGCACCAAATATTGTATAGTGGATCTAGATACTTGCTTGAAAAACACAATAGAGCAAAAAATAGATTAAATTTATTTTAATAATAGACTTATGTAAATTTTGAAAATATTATCAAGAGGGTAAATTACCATTGATGACTTTTATTTAATACTAAAGTAAAATACATAGCTTTAGATTAACCACATCCTGGGATATGATTTAATTAGAGAAAGAAGATAGGATAATATTTAGATCCTTAAGTACACCAACTATCTTGGTAGGAGACCCATCTAGTTACAAGACTCCTTTAGAATTAGGCTTATATTTTAACCCCAATTTATCTATTATTAACTTTGGCATAATATATGTACTTTCCCCACTATTTATAATACAATTATGTATTAATCAATCCCTTATTATGATATAAATATATAAGGGATGTGGTTTATTTACCTTGATTGGTTGTGGTTGAATAGGCTGACTAATATTGGGTAAGACTACACCTTCTTTTCCTTTCTACTTGTCTGAGAATTTGAACTTTGATAAATCTTCTTGAAAAAAGTCTTTCTACACTCAAATAAGCAATGTGTCCCACATTGGTATGATTACATGATCCTTCTTCATCTAATTTAAAATGTTGATATGAGGGCCAGCAATGTTTTAATATAACTTAGAAGTAATAACACTACTTGGAACTTGAGTGAAATGAGGTATGAATGGACCCTTCTCATTTTAACCTTTTTGGAGTGGTGGAGCTTTTGAGTTGCATCTTGTTCATTATTTATTTGAATTGGTTAAGAAGGTTAAAGAGTTTCTCTCCCTACCTCTAATTCACCACTCACTACCCTTATTTTATCCCTTGTATTAGCTGAAATACGGTTTTCTACTTTAGGTGTATCTCCAAGCTAATTGACTACACAATGTCCAAAAAATCATTCTCCTTTTTCAAAATTAATAAATGTAGTTGTTATCACATAATATTTCACCTATCTTGATTATGTAGGTTGTTGTGAAAGTACCTAATGATATAATGGAAAAGCCTCCAAAGTTGTTGGACCTCAAAAATTTGAGGTTAATCTCTAGAGAAAGCTTGCTTCCTTTCACTAAAATATGCTATAAACTGTTAAAATATCAGCCTTGTGGAAATCTTGCTCTTTAGTGCTTTTTGGATCCTAAACAAAGTTTTTGATGGAGAAAAGGGTTAAATAATATAGAATTTGTATAAAATTGAAAGTATAGTGATTGCACCAAATATTGTATAGTGGATCTAGATGCTTGCTTGAAAAACACAATAGAGCAAAAAATAGATTAAATTTATGTTAAGAATAGACTTATGTAAATTTGGAAATCAGAGGTAGTATTTTAGATATTCTTTAGAAAAGGGAAAAGGATCTTTAATCCAAACAATATTATCAAGAGGGTAAAGTACCATTGATGACTTTTCTTGAATACTAAAGTAAAAGACATAGCTTCCATATAAAATCAAATAACTTTGCATAACAGAGAGATTCCAAAGACAAGAAAGGCAAATTTTCAACTTTATTTCTCTCCAAAGGTTACATCTTATAGTAAATACATTCAAAATGCAAAAAAATATAACTAGCAATAAAAAAGATAGATTGGGCCGTGGGGTCTACCCATATTTATAAAAAAATATGGCATAGAAGACATGTAGTTATTGAAACCTAAACATTTAATTCAAAAAATCATGCAGATCTAAAAATACTCATGTAAAAAGAGGTGATCTATTCTATTCTTGGCATCTTAGACTTGTGGAACAGATAGAACATAGCATGTTTGAGTTAGGCATGATCATAGGCATAGCATGGCATGGCTAGAATTAAATATCTCAGGGAAAGCTTCTCCATCTAATAGTGACTAAAAATATCTCTCCATCTAAGAAGCAATGCCTAAAATAGAACTTGGATTTTCTAAATAAAAGATAACATTGAGATAAATTTCAAGTTTCTTTTCATGCAAACCCTAGCTTGAAAAATCTAAAGTGAGACTTTTACAACATCTAATTCTTTATCATTTTTTACCAAAAAAACCATGCAATTTACAATTCATGACTTTTCATCTTGTTAAACAATTCACATTAATCAAAATAAAAAGCACAATTTGCACTTGTTCTTTTTGCAACTACATTCAAAAAATATGAAGTGTAAAACTATGTCTCTCTCTTTCTCAAAAGAGTTATAAAAAATAAAGATGTACTTTTACAATTATAATTTGAAATGCATTTGAAATAAAATTACACATGATAGTAATATTTTAAAATATTAGAAGAGAGGGTAAATTGATTAATGTCCAAAATCTCCTCAGCTTTCTTATCATTCTCTACCCATAGTTTCTTTGTGTATGTATCAAAGGCCTCGAATATTTCCTATATTTGTTTTTCATCTGGCCCATAAGAATAAATATTAGAGGTTGTAAAATCTACCTATACATCAAGTAATTCTCTTCTAAAGGTCCTTATACCCTATATTTTAGTTCTCATCTGATCAATTACTTTCTCATATTTGATGAACCTGTGAAGTGCACGTAAGGCAAAGATCATGTCTTTCACAAAATAATTCTCAACTATTTCCATAAAATGATTTTGAATCTATTATTATTGAAGGAAATTATTGGTATCATCTATTTATTGGCATGAAATTAAATTCATCATGCCATCAATATCGTACAGAACATAAATAGCCTTTTTATGAGCCTCCTTAGCTCACTCCACAAACTCTATTAGTACTCTTATCTAAAATTGAGTATCCCTATTTAGTTCCTCATGCTTGGCATCATCCTTAAATATTTTATCATAAACAAGGGTATTCATGTAAATTAATTTTATGGATGCTAATTTGGGATAATACATATTTAAAAATTGAATTTCTCCTTCATAGATGTTAATCTGCTCCTTCAAAATCTCTTTTCTCTCTGTGATGACTCCATCATGGCTGTAAGAATTTTGTTACCTTTTGTGATCAGTTCCTCAGATCATTATTTTTTATCCCTTACCATATGAGAAATCTCTCATATAGAATCAATTGTAGCTTGATCTGGACTAATTAGCTAGACTACTTGTGGTTGTTATGATGTTTCACCGAGCTTCATGAACTAATTTAGTGCTTTAGTCAACTGATCAATATTATTTTTAAGCTAATATTTGGTGGCTTTATCATGGTAAATTATTTGGAAGAGAGAGTTTATACCTATTTGTACATCATTCTTGAGTCCCTCTCTTATCTAGTAACCAAGGTGTATGTGAGAAACCTAATAATCTACTACCACAAGATATTATTTTGATTTGTCTAGTGGGGGAACTACAATTTCAACATATCTCTCTCCATTATCATCATTGAATGTCCTTGAGAGAGTCCTACGAGTGGGTTTTGATTTCTTCTTGACTTCTAACATGTAAAGTCTAAAGTGTTGGGACTAATCATTATTTTTCACTTTTAACCCATAGATTGGGCTAAACAAATAGGGGTAGCCTTCTGTTGATTTGGCATGGTAACCAAGGAATCTATAGCTGATGTAGTTTCACTAATTGATACTATGACCAAAGGAGACTCCTAGGAAGATGATACTAATGTCTGCTTAGGAAGTGCCTATGATAGTTGTAGGGTGAATATTTTGTCTTCAGCTAACTGATGGTAAAATGGGTATATCAACCATAGTACAAGGAGATTTATACTAAAAAAAGTGTGAGTTTACCACATCCTTGCAGAAATTTTTCCCAAGGAGGATGCCATAAGAGGCTGGAATATCAGCCACCAGGATCATCATTTTGATTCTCTTTTCTAGAAAAGCTGAAAATGCAAATTGGGCATCCTTTATTTGACCCAGTAGTGGGACTTGTTTATTTTCCATAGAAAAGCACCTCCCAAAAGTCTTAGTCAAAGTAAGACCAAGGGAATCTGCTACCTTGGCCAGCATAAAATTATCAAAAGCTCCATATTCTATTATGCAATTACTCAATTTATAACCATTTATCAACACGAAAACATAAAAAGGTTCTATTTTCTCGAGAGCAACAGGAGGAGTAATGACAAGATTATTCTAGGTGGGTTTATTTTTGGAGGAATCATGAGTTGCATTTGAAGAATCTTGTCCTATGGGAATAGTCTTACTTCTTACGTAATCAGCCAACCTATCAAACTGTTCAGGATTGGCTCACAAGTACTCAATCTCAGTCATTTGAATATTAGTCTTTTTACATGATCAATTATATCAAATAACTGAAATGAGCTAGAGGTAGAGGAAGAGGTTCCATCATCTTGATCTTTATGGGGTGTGGTACTAGTCTATGAAATAGAAGTAAAAGGTATGGGATAATTTGAGGTACTTAATTTTTTGTTAGTTACCTGATCTTTTGGTTGGAAAGGTAGTGAAGTCCATTATTTAGCGATAGAAACTACCAGCTAAGGTTCTTCTCCTAATTTCTCTTTATCAGCTTGTTGAGCTAACTAGTTCTGATATCTGGTAAAAATAGCATATGATCCATCAAGAACTTCTCCCTTACTTCCAGATTCATCCTGATAATTTAGGAAACTAATATTGGAGTCACCAGCTAATTCTTCTTCTTGTTCTTCAAAGAGATTAGTGTTATCTTGTTGGTCCAACTCAGGTTGGAGTGAGAAATCCTATTTAGCTTCAAGGTAACCAACTATTGAATTAACAGGTGCTCTTTCAATGGCAAGCTTCCCATGTGAGGGAGGTAGGCAGTTTGGTTGCCCTTGGTTTTTGGTAGCATTGCCTTGATATGACTGGTTCTAAAATGTTCTTCTTGGCATATCCTAATAAGAAGGAGTAGACATACCTTGGGCTATCTATCTTTTCAAGGTTAGCAGCTCATTCATCAAATTTTGCACCATAGGATCTATGGTGCCCATGGAAGAACTTTCAGCAGATGAAGAAAATCTATTTTTATTAGAGTCTTTTCTGATCTTACCTATCAAAAGAAGATCATCCTCAATCTCAGTAGCCAAATTTTGAGCCATAGTGAGATCCATAAGACCATCTCACCTCAATAGAAAACTTATTTCAAGAAGTTGTGAGTTGATGAAAAAGCACTTGAGATTCTCCAGCATTGGTTGAGTGATCATAAGAATCTAGTTTCTTAGCTTATTGAATTTTGCTATGAAATCCCTCATGGGCTCATGAGGTTCTTTCTTCATTTGCATAAGCTAAGCCAACAAGGCATGTGCATCTTTAGCAGGTTTAAACCTAGCCTCAAACTTGGCTTTTAGTGTATGCCAGTCAGTTATAGTTTGAGCTTTAAGGTGGTAGAACCAATCCATGGTAGTGCCATGTAAAGTTTCTACAAAAAGTCTTACTGCCACATCTTTGAATTCCACACCTATTACACCACATGCTATAGAGAAGGCAATAATATGCTCATCAAGGTGAACCTTCCCATTTCCATAGAATTTGGGTAAATTCTTTCTCAAACTATGAGGTAGTTCATGTAAAGGCGGGGCCAAATTGAGAGGACCAAAAGAGTTGCCCCAAAGACCTTGAGCCATTATGATAAGATGATTGAACGACAGGATAACAAATCTTCGTGGGGTCAATATAGACAAAACCTTACCAATACTAAGACTAGAAGCTTCATTGGGTATGGGTGATCTAGCATTGGTAGGAAGGAAACTCCTAATTTGCTAAAGGTGACATGGTGGGGGAGAAATCTAAATATTAGTTTGTCACACCAAATTGAATACCAGATCAACAATACCTTGAGCTCTCTGGCCTCGCATGTATAGTAGATCTGCTAGAGTGTAAAATGAAAAAGAAATTGGAGATGCTTCAAGTTGAAGCTTGAGGCTTTAAAATGCACATTCGTAGCCCCCACCAGAGTCACCAAAAGCTGTTGGGTGATTATTTTGTCATCAGTTAATTGATGGCAAAATGTTTATATCAACCATAGTACAAGGAGATTTATATAGCAAAAAGTGTGGGTTTAGCACATCCTAATGAGATAAATCTCTCCTCTCATCAAGGGGAGGTTCCCTATGAATCACTTATATGCTATACATATATATAAATAAGCAAAAAATAATACGCATGGTAGATTAACACCATCCATCTCTCTTTTTTTAGAGATGATGTTCACAGAGGAAAAGAGATCTTGGCTGATTACTGAAAGCATTCCTCTTCTTTTAGAAATGGTATTCAACAAATGACAAAAAATATTCATGAGTAGTAACTAGGTTCACAAGAAAACCTACAAAAGCACAAAGTCTTCCATTGTCCTCTTCACTGATCCGAAGCGTACATAATAGTAGAGTAAAGTAAAGTTTAAAGTCTTCACTTAAAACTACAACAGATAAAAAGATCACAAGTATAACACCATCTCAAAGTCTTCCTGATATCCTTTAGATTGTCTTTAGATAATTTCCATACACACACTTTGCTTACTCAATCAAACGGATGAGAGATTATTAGGAAAGAGAATGTAAGAACTATTTCTTAAATAGCACAAATTATTTCAACACAAAGTCTAAAATTAACCTGCTTCTCATTCATTCAATAAAATATGATTTACAAGCTGAGCTCAAAGTCTCAAAAGGTATCTCAATTTTGGTAGAGTTTTTTCTCTCAATTATCCAGAGATATTTTTTACAGAAGAGGTTCCCTCTATATGTAGGAAAAAACCTTCAAAATTGGAAAAAGACTAAAATATTGAAAACCTAGTCAAAGATGAGTCAACATTGACTTTGGGACTTTTCTATATTTTTACATGTAATTACATATTACAAAAGTGCATGTGAAAATTTCCCAAGTAAATTACAAAGTACACAAGAAGAATGAAGAAGAGAGAATGGAGGAATAATTCAAATCTTGCCACTAGACTTTTTTAGATGAGCATCGTACATGGCGATAGATGCTTATATCTTGATACTGTCTAGCGCAATAGTATTTTTGAAAATCACCTTAGCTCTGACTATAACATCTTTCACTATTGTGATCTCTTTTTCATGACTAGTTAACCTAGCTCTCAGATTATCCAAGGTTAACTGATTATCTAAAATACTATCCATAGAAGTCATTGAGAATGCTTTCTCCTCAAATTCCCTTTAGATCATACCTTTGAATTCCTAAATCATTTCCTCCATTGATAAGAATTGATTGTATTGAGAGGTGAGTCTGCAAGGCAATTCCTCTAATCTATTCAACAGGCTAGTGTCACTTTCTTCACTAGCATCCTTGGAAGACTTGAGGTCATTGATCAGCTCCTTAAGTACCTGGCTCATGTATATTAGTGATTCTTTGATTTCAATATAAGAATATTTATTGGAAATGATGTTGATTGATACTAAGGTATGTTTATTCAACACTTTCATCTCTATCCACTTGCTAAGATATTTATTTATGCTATCAATATCTTGAAAAATAAGCGAGATAAGGTCTTCTAACTCTATTCTCATTTTCTTCATTTTACCTATCTTCTCGGTCACCTCTATAAACAAGGAAATCCCTTGTGCATGCATCTTGTCTATGTAATCTTCAAGTCCTTTTCTTTTCAATTAGGTCTTCTCTACTTTCTGGATAATAGGATCATCTACGGAGAAGGCCTCTAGAGTTACCACCTCTGGAGCAAAAGTAAATCTCCTAACCACTTTAGTTAACTATTCTAGCTTTGCCTTGTAATAATATTTCATCTCTCTCTCTCTCTCTCTCTCTCTCTTTGTCAAATTTTTGGACCATGATATCCATTACAGATTGCAAATCACTCTTTGTACCTTCGTGAGTTATTTTCCCCAACTCAACGCAAAAAATAGAGTAGCTGCTCATGTCAAAATTCTCTAGGGTTGCAACTTGTGGAGGTTTGGCTATCTCCAATTTTTTTTGCCCCTTATCCTCAATCATTTTTGAAAGGATTTTGGGTTTCTTAGGGGTCTTAGTTTTCACCGGTACTATTTTATCGAAGTCAAAGTCATCTAGAGAGATGGCTTGCTTTTTTATTTTTGGTGTGAAAGTTGACAACCAAGGTGGAAGAGTAGAAGCACTTATAGTAGCAACAGTCCTTGTAGTCGGTGTCATTGGAGTAACATCTACACTTTTGGTGGGAACAACGGGCATAGTGGGCATAACAGGCATAACTATATTAGCCGCTGACTGGTTGATGGTAGAACTATCTCCAATGTTGAAAGAAGGAAATGAAAGTCTAGGGATAGATCCTGATGATCAAAAAACATCTCCAAAAGCACCTTGAGGGTCACCAAAAATAAATCTAGGAGAGGTGGCTCTAGAGGAAGGAATACTGATGGGAGAAAGGGGTAAAGGAGCTACAACAAGGGATTGGGGTGGAGAAGAAGAAACTCTTGTAATTGGTTGTGTCCTCTCTTGTGGAGATAGAGTTTCTATCCCCTATTGGTCTATAAGCCTATCATCTATTTCCATCTGTTTAGCCACTTTTTTTGGGGTGATTTGTTCCTCAGCCCCCATATCCATCGATTTCGGCTCTTTCTTGGCAACTTTTGATTTCTTAGACACAAAGACGATCCTAGGCTTGTGGTGCCTAGAAGAAGGAACATCACTTTTATTATTGGTTCTATTTTCAGCTCTCTTTATTGTCTCCTCTTGGAATTTGGCCTCTGATCTTGTGATGAATTCTTTCAAGGTGATCCCTTTGTTTGCTAGCCAATCATTGGTGTTAGCCAATATTGGTTCAAATCTCATCCTCAAAGAGGTCAACTCTTTTTGAGACCATTGAATTGGAGGAAGAGGAGAGTTAGTGATTTGTTTAGTAAGATACCTACTATTGACCAAATTTTTGTCATCCACTAGATTCAGAGGAATATCAGTGAGCCCTAAATATTCAATTTATTCTAGAGACAGTTTTCTATAGTCCATCTTCTTGATGTCTTCTATTGTTCTTAAATCTGTCCAAATGTCTTCGATCATGGGCTCATGGAATTGAGTCTTCCTTCTGGTCATGTCTTTAACACCCCTGTAGTCAAAATTGGGCCTTCTTTTGAAATGCTTCATGGTGACAAGTTGAATTTCAGTCTCCATTGCCCATGCTTTATTAGTGGTCAAAACTAAGTATCTACCAATTTTGATTGGGAACCTGAAACCTAGTTTCTTAAGTTCTATCTATTTATTGTGCATAACAATAATCTATCTACATAGCTCCATTAGGACCAATTTGTCAGAAGGAAATCTAGGAAGCATATAGGGATAGCCTTAGAAAAAGCCAACCCATAGATAGCAAAATGTGGGTAATTGTAAGAAAATACAACTAAATTCATTGATGACAGTCCATGCTTCATTTGGTACTCTCTTCTATTTTGAGTGAGGATCAAAAAGACACAAAAATACTAAGAAGAAGGCATCATTTACCCTCCTAAAGTGATGGATTAATCCCTTTAGTGTTAGTTGAGGGTAATATTGATAAATAGGAGTGGTTTTTCTATCTCCCTCTGATGTCAAACTTGGAAAGGTTCTCATCGAAGCTGAAATGTATACCAAGTATGAAGTCATATAGAACTTCAAAGTTGTGGACACTTTCATCAATTACTCATGAAAAGCATTACTGATCTATTCTCTCTAGAAGATGACTTGTTTCCCTTAGAGAATTATCTTGATAAAAGGATACATCCATTCATGGAATTGAGAAGAAGATGGTAGACCTCATACTCTGTTGAGAAGAGTAATTAAGTCACCAACTTCCTCTATAAAATCACTTCTCAAAATTTTTTGTGGCCATCTAGATAAGTTGGCTCTGGGAGTCTTTAGACATCTATTGTTGATCACCTTCTTTGCCTTCTTAGGATCTTTATCATATTACTTTTGTGCTTCAACAAAGTTGATTTTAAATACCTTAGTAGCAGGAGGGCACATGAAAACTTTATTGATAAATTTGGGGTCCAATCGAATTACCGCATTGCCACTAGCATCTAACACTGCTCTAGTCTCTTTGTTGTAGAATTGGGCACACTGGAGGATGAACTCTATGTGATGCACTACCATAGGGAAGGAGGAGACTAGATGGATGTTGATTTTAATTATTCTTTTCATTTTTGAGCCTGATTTTTTTGCCTTGGTTCTCTCCATGAACTTAGACATATTAACGTGGCTGATCTCTGTGTCCCTAATGTCATCAACATTAGAAGTGACCAAGGTGATTGGGAAAACACCTTAATACTGATACTTAATTTCCTTTGACTTCTTTGGAGAAGATTTAGTCATTGGGATGAGCCTTTGTTAGAAATATGCTGACGAAGAAGGATCTCATGGAGAAACTATGAAAAAAGTCACGATCGTGCAATTAGGGAAATATTGGCAATTTGAGAAAATCACGTGTTGGGTGATCATGACTAGGGAAGTGCACTTGAAAGGGTTGAGGTGAAAGAAGGTCAAAAAGGGGAAGCAAGATTGAAAAATGGAAAAAACAAAAATTTCCCAAAGTTAGAGCAAAATGAGGAGAAGTAATGTAGGGGTGGCAAAATTTGCCGCCCTTACATGTGAAAAGGGTTCTATGTGCATAGGTAGCAAAAATTACCACCTATGCATGAAAGGAAGAAAGGAGATGCATTGGTGGTAAAAATCACCACTGATGCATGTTTGAGGGAGTTTAGCATGTAAGGATGGCAAAAAATGTTGCCCTCACATGTGGAAAGCAAATCTGGTGTAATGGTGGCAAAATTTGCTGCCCTTGCACTGAGACCTGGTTGGACTGTATCAACAACAAATTTTGCCACCGATACATGAGTCTGGAGGTTGGGGGACTTGTGTTAGGGCAGAAAAAATTACCACCCTTACAAAAAAGGATTTTCAAGATGTGAGGGCGACAGAGATTGTTGCCCTAAAATAGGTGGAAAAAGTCAAATGAGGATGGAAGAGGAGGGTCAAGGTGCGACAGAGGGGGAGAAATGCCTCGTTCAATGGGAAAAAAAGGAAAACAAAAGAAAAAAACAAGGAAAGAGAGAAAACAAGAAAAAGGAAAGAAAAACAAAACTAAAATTAAAAACAATGACCTACCTAAAAAACAATGTGAGATGAGGCTTGAATCTAGTGAAAATGTGCTACCTTCTATTTATTGGATCATCTAGAGGTAGAGAGTAGGAGGAAGAATGGAAGAAATAGATCAAAATGAGGCAAAAAGATATTAAATGGGGAAAAAATCACCCCTAACCACTCAACGTGCATAGCCATAAATGTTGTGCATGAAAATTGAGGTAGTGCAGGGGCAGAAAAATTTGTCACTCCTGCATGGGAGTTACAAAAAGATATGTAGGGGCGGCAAATTTCACCGCTCCTATATGAAAGGGAAACAAAAGATGCAAATGTGGAATTTTTTTCTACTCTTACATGATAGATGCAAGGGTGGTGAAAAATGCTACCTTTATATGGAGAAAACAAAGCAGATGTAATGGTGGAAAAAAATTGCCACCCTTACATGGAAACACTTAGAAAACACAAACACTAAAACTTTGTCCTTTGACCACATCCAGATTGTAACAATTTTCAAAATTTTGGGAAAATGCAATAAGAGAATGTTATGAACCTCAAATGATGCTAGTTAAGCAAATGCAAGAACAAGAAAAACTTGCCTCGAAAAACAAACTTAGAGAGAAAACTACAAAACAGACAAGTTTCATAGGGGTTCTTCCAAAAATGAGTGTAGCTGATTTTGGGAACAACAAATCCCTAATGTGCTTCCTAAATAAGTTGTGGTCTCTCATGTTTTAAAGCTACTCTATATAACATGTCATCATTTCCAAGTTTATATAGAAACCCATTAATGAGATTATAAAGAATATATCATATGATGATCTTGTTTTATCCCTTTCAACATAATGCATATGAAGTGTTAATCAATCAAAGACTTTCACAATATCTTCCATGTTATCATGGATCAGAAAGATGCTAAACAAGTGCACATATGGGGACTCATCCTCTATTTCTTATTGTTATTCTCTATTTTAGATCCTACTCAGATTATCTAATCTAACATTTTATTGACTAGGCTTCACATTGATTCAGAATTAAAACAACATTATCCACCTAGAGATTTGTCCTCCCACTATAGGCTTGTTAATGAGGTATTGTAATCCCTCATGGTATGTGAAAATATAAAATGGTGTGGTCAATAGATAATGTCAAAACTTTTGTAATGTAAACACCATAGCTAAGGTATCTCTTTCTATAGTCAATAATTTTTATCTACTATTGATAGTTTCCTAATAATAGAATGTATGGGGTGATCTAACCCACCATCCCTTGGATGTGCTAAGACAACTCCTACTATAATACTAAAATAATTCACATGTACGTGGAATGTCTTCTTCTACTTAGTAAAATATAAGATAGGCACTATTACTAACATTTGCTTGTGATCAATAAATGTTATTTATCATTTCTATGTCTACTTAAAATTTGTATCTTTGTAAAGTAGCTTTTCCATCACCATAGATATGGTTTCATATCCTTTGATGAATTTTATATAGTATTCTATATGACCCAAAAAGGTGCACACTTATGTAGATCTAGTTAGGAGTAGTATCTCCACTATTAATACGAATTATCTTGGTTAACCAAGATACCATCACTATATATGCCCTGACCTAGAAGAATACCAAAATGTGTGAAAAATAAGCACTTATTTAGATTCAAAGCATTCCATAGGGATCAATACCATTCTAGCATTAATCCCAAATTTGATAGATGTTATTTAAATAAAAAAAGACATAGAAGTCATCCAAATATACTTCTATAAAATCATGAATGAAATCTTTAAATGAAATTACTAAATCCTTAGAGAAAACTACTGGTGCATTCTTCAAACCAAAGGGAATTACCTTATATATTAATGACACCCATTGTTTTGAAAAGGTTATTTTAGAGTGGTCCTCTACTATAGTCATAATTTGATGCTATATATTGAATCCATCTATGAATGAGAACACTTCAAGACTTATGACCAACTAAAAGACTTCATCTATGAATGGTATTCGAAATGGATCATTGATACAAGTGTCATTTAGTGTGCAATATTACCCATAAACTCGAATATCCATAGACTTATTTAGATGAAAAATTATGGGACTCACCTAATCTACCTTTTAAAATGGACAAATGATCCAAACTTCTTGCATGCAATCTAGTTTAGCATTTAATTTTATCTTCATGTCAAGGTTTAGTCTGTATGGGTGCTTTTTAATGGGTCTAATGCACTCTTTCAATTCTGTGTGCATCTCCCACAATTATGGATATATACCTTTTAATTTTTTTTAATTTGGTTAGAAATATATCCCAATAGTCTCATAGTAGTTGTAATGCCTTCAACATCTAATCTTTCCCCTAGTAGCCTCCCATAATGGCAAGTTTAGGTATAGACTCTATTATAATGTTTTATTCAATATTTTTCAATGGTTCTTTATTTAATTTATTTGATCCAATAGGTAGAGCCTCATCCAGAGTGTGTTCCCATTCCCATTCTAGAATGTTTACGTTATGCAATCTTTCCTTTACAAATTGTTTTATGATTTGGTCAATTATTGGTTTAGCTTCTCATTTTGGTTCAAATAATCCTTTTAAAAACAAGTCTCCATCACTATCATTTTATTTTCTTAGATTATTTTTTATTCTATTATAGGGCTTAACATAACTTGTTGTTATTGATTAGACTTGTAATTATGAAGTATAAGATTAAAATCTTGAATTACTTCCTGTTGTGATGATGAATTTGTTGCAGGTCCCAAATATTCTACTTAACTTTAACATAGAAAGTTTGTAGGTTTCTACAGTGTATTTTGCATCAATGGGTTATCATCCTCAAAACATAAAAGTTTGAATAAAGTCTTGTTTCACTTATGCCCAATGTTTGGTATTTCTCCTACACTCTTGATACATGTACCATGTATTTGGGAGTGGTGCTAGTATGTGATTGAAAATATGCACCCAATACCTTGGTTTAACTCCTTGATCAAATCATATATCTACACATTTATGAATGTGAAGATTGAGACATTGGCTTTCTTGAAATAATTTCCATTATGATTTCACACTAGGTGGTAACTAAAATTGTGTGTGCAAAAAATCACATGATTCCTCCCAATGTATCTTTGGATCACTATACACTACCCACCAAGTCGTAATAGTTCCTTTCAGCACATAGCTAAGTGCACTGACACTTTGATCCATCTTTGACACATGGTAATGTAACATCAAGATAAATGGTTAAAATCCTATGTTGTAAAGTATTGAATTAATTAATGTTTGATGATGAACACCATGTATAGAAGTTGTATATGATGATATCCCCTAGCCTAGTTCAACATATGGGTGCCTAAATCACCACTTATTGAATATGTTGTTTCCCAAGGTAAAATACCCTTTAGAGTAGATTTTATATAATACATTATTGTTAAATATATATTATATAAAAAATCCACCTCTAACTTAGTATGAGTTTGCAATGATGGAGAGGTACAATATTCAATTTGAATTTATGGATCTAGATATTTTTTTATTATTAGCTTATGAAATGGATGCTTTGTTGTCTATATTTTATCTAATTTCAAGTTCAAAAACTGAAATTTCGCAGCTCATAGAGCATTTTTATATGTATCTATACTAACTTTTAACTAGCTATTATCATCATAGGAATATAGTGGCTCTAGTTTCTTTAGAATAATATAATGCTTATGCTCTGATTTATTCAATATAATGACAACTATCTTGTCTCCTTGATAGGTCTCTAGTTTATTGTGCACTGTATTAATAGTCATTTGACCATTGTAAGCCCATTTCTTACCAATCAAGGTAGTGTCATGGGTCTCAGTTGTTTTAATGTCAATGACATAATAATCACCATGTAGACTTAGCTTGAAAAATCTAATATCCACATCTTGAAGGTGACTAATTGGTTATATCCACTCATAGTCTATAAGACTGAGTGTGACATGACTTTAACTCAAGTGTGGCCTACCAATAACCTCCATGTAGATCTCATAATCATATTAATAGTATTCTTAAAGTTAAATATTTCATTATGGATTTCATATCTTATGAGATCAATGTCCATTCATGAGTCTACATTCCATGATTTATTTATTTTAACACACTAGACCACCTTGTCATTATGTTATTATCCCTCTGTATGCATTATAGAATATTATGAAAGGTATTTTTAATATTCTTGGAGATGTAATCATTGCATAACATCTTGATCAATTGTAAAAAATATGTCGATGTTATCACACCACCTTATTACATCATGATCTACATAAGTTTGCCATAAATTTATGCATCAATGGTTATGGCATCTCATTTTGATGCACTCTACTATTGTATGTCTTAAAGGATCTACACAACTTGATGCATCAAACTTTTATTTGTCATAACATTAAGATATTTGTCTCATTGAACCTTTCTGATTCATTGATCATGTGGCATTTCTAATGTAGGCAATCCTTTTTATGCATGTTGTTGTTTAGTAACTACTTATATAAATGCATTTTATTTAGGCTTCTCATTAATCATGTTCACATTGCACACTATATATTATTTTATTTGCTTTTCTAATACTAGACAATCTTCCATTTTATGTTATCCTTCCACTCTACAATATATGAAATATACCTATCTCTGAGGATTAGTATGAACATAGTATTGAAATAAAGGGAGATTAGTATTATGTTAGTATATGAAATCCAAATAAAAATAACACACTAATAGATAACACCTTTAGCATATCACAATAGGGGAGCTTAGTTAACAATAATAGAATGGAAAACATAACTAAAATGCAAAATAAACCTTCTTTCACCTTCCTTGGATGCTCCAAACAATTTATTGAAGTGGCTTGCTCAGTTTGTGCTCATGAAGTCTACATTAGTGAAGTGTGGCTATGTCCATCTCTCCTTGGCACCTTGTTTGGCTTTGACTTGGCTTGGATTGGCTCAACATTTGGTCATTATAACACTAAGATGCAATGATTTTAAATGCATTTGGGAATTATAAGTTTGGCATAAAACAGATTAAAATTCAATAGGCAAGGCCTCCAATTTATAGATTTTTGGAATGGTTTAGAATCAACTTGAACCATCCATCTCAAGATGAATATGTGTGTCTAAGGATTAATTAAATTATATAATTAAAATTCTTAAATAATCTCATCAATATTTTGGATATAGTGGAGTTAACTAAGTATAGAGGGTCTTAATGAGGTATGGGAGGCATTAATTCATATATATGTGGCATTTATGGCTTGTGGATGCCACCCCATAGGGTGATGTCATTTAATGATGTAGTTAATAACAATCAATTTCTAAAAATAAATATTCAAAAATTTCCATGGAAAATTCACTTAAGATAGTTTAATTATCCTTAAACATGATTAGTCAACTTTGATGTAAAACCTTGGTAATTTGTGCACAAA
Source organism: Torreya grandis (assembly GCA_037957365.1). NCBI lineage: Eukaryota > Viridiplantae > Streptophyta > Pinopsida > Cupressales > Taxaceae > Torreya > Torreya grandis. Next base: position 5,051,345 of record JARHVA010000370.1, on the reverse strand, counting down.
TTAATCAAATTGGTCAAAATATTGTATTATTGGCTCAAAATTTGACTAGATTGGAATTGGAAGTTGATGTTAGATGAGTTGGAACAATTATACCATTTATGATGTTTTCAATTCAAAATAAAAAAGGCACATGTCTTGTATAAGAAATTTTATAGAAAAGAGCAATCTAGAGCACCTTGGTGCAAAATTGACATTTTGACTTGAAATGATTTGATAAAATTTAGACAGCTCATAAATCCCCTTTTAATGATACCCTAGCCAAAATAAGCACTTGATTATATCAATTTCAACTCTTTTAATGCATTCTAGTGTTTTTAGGCCAAATTGTGCATTCTAGTGAAAATTGGTCAAAAGCCTAATTAGAGGTCATTGGTGGCTAATTTTAGGTGTCTATAGTTTGCCCCTATTTGGGAATGTGTTAAAAACATAGGCATATCAATGCATTCTCAAATAATGATAAATGACCTGTATGCCAAACATAAGATGATGATTGAAGAATAAAGCTCCAAATGGTTTTTGAAAAGCCTATGATGATGCCCCCTCGAGGGAGTAGCCATCACATTTGTTGATGGATGGTCCCTCAAAAAGAAGCAAGAAGGAAGGTGGAATTAACCTATGGTTGAGATTAATCTAAATGATAAAATTCTTGCATGCATTGATTTAAAAAGGATTACTAGTTTGCCCAAAGGTAGTTATAATCAAGAATAAAAATCAAAATAATGATTTGCCCATAGGTGATTATAATCATTTAAGAGGACCTAGATTGGCTAAAGATGATTTTTCCCTAGTTAGGGTTGATTAAAAAGTATAACTCAAAGATATAACTTGGAATATAGATTAAATATGAATGGATGTAAACATATATGTGATGGTCTAATGAATAAAGAAGCCACAAACAACCAATCATATGAGGATGAAAAAAGTGATGAAAGGGATGGATAAAAGAATAAGATTGATCAATAGAAAATATAAACTTGTACCTACCAATGAGGATATGCTTATCCTTATTAGAAATGATACAAATATAATGGCCAATGGGTTAATTTGATCAAGGGTGGGATGGAAGGATTTTCCAAGGTTCCAAGGAGAAACTTATGTATCTCCATTGATTATAGACCTTCTTGAAGCTAATTTTTGTTATAGCATGTGATGGTAGGCATCATGATAGAACATCATGACAACTTGGCTAAAATATGCATAAGGACTGACTCTCAATCTAATAAACACTCAAAAATAATGCACCAATGATAACAACCATGATGATAATATTTATGTATGAATATGGATGGAATCAAGACTAATGTGTGTAATGAATCACCCAATGAACACATATATATTGAGTCAATGCAATAGTTTTTAAAGCAAATAAATAAAAAAACAAATAACTTAAAATAAACAAACAAATAGAAAGATTGAAAACAAAAGAAAAAGAAAGCATCCTAACAATGACCATGCCCTAGTAAGGTAGATCAAGGATAACTGACTAGGCTTATACAAGAAAAAAAAATTGGTTTTTTGAGATGTTATAATTTTCTTTGGTAGTTTGAGGTAACTCAACTCATTAGAGAATGGCAAGGTACCTACTTACAAAATGACAAGATTGTTTAGCTAAGGTTTCTCACAAGACAGTGAGAGTGTATGGAAAGGGGGACTAAGATGACCTCAACATTAATTGAGCATGACCCACATGGTCCTAAAATGACCTCAAGTCATAGTAATTTTTTCTACACAAAAGGTGAGGAAAAATCAACTAGGTCCCAACAAGTTCTCAAATTTTTCAAATGGCCAATCAAATGAAAATAATAATGGCAAGGTGATGTGACAATGCATGATTAAAAAGTGTTGTCCTTAGTTTGTCCATAGTTGGCTATAACTAGGATACAATGGCATAGATCAATGATACTAATTTTCCCACAAGTGGTTATAAATAGTAATAAGACTAGTGAAACACTAATTTGCCCATAGGCAGTTATAATCAGGCTCACATAAACCAACATGATATAGGATGGAAAATGAAATATATCTTATCAGATCAAATGTCACACTAATTTCATAGACTATCAATGTAAAAATAGAAATTGATTAGAGTTGATACTTGATCTAAATCCCCTTGAAAAAAGTGTGAGAAGAACCAAAGGTACCAAGATCAAAATAAGATTGGGTAGGATGAATAAAAATAGGCTTTGTTCTAGATAGGAATGGTATGGTAGAATGGATTTTTTTACGATAATGATGGGTTTTAATATATTGGATAAAATGGTAGTAGGGTTTCCCGCAAGTAATGGGGTGCATAGCTAGGTATGTAATAATGACAAAAGGATATGTAACAATGGTAATGGCATGGAAATGAAATGGTATGGTACATGTTTGGTTCTATCTTAGGTATGATAAATGGCATATGATTTTTTTATTCTTGTTGAAGTGGAGATGCACATCCTGATCACTAAATGAGACAACTAGAATACTCAATCATGTAAATATCTAGCCCACACCTCATCTAAATAACTACTCTATCAAGAACTACCTATAGATTTAGATGCAAAAGATGTTGTTGTGCTCTTCATTGGTCATTGATTCTAATTTTTTCAAGCATTGAGATAAGGTATTCTTGTAGCCTCTGCAAAGGAAAGTATAGTACTAGATGGTAAACAAGGACAAATATTTGATGGTAGGTGTGATTGTGAAATAGAATGGCAGATGATAATGAAATGTGTAATTATTAGAAAACAAAAAAACATCAGGACATTTAGTCACATGTAATGTTGTTTATTCTAGATTTGACATAACTTTGGATGTGGCAAGGTTGAAGAACTCTAAAGATGCTCTTGATATGACTACTAGTTTTTTTGTTTTTTGATTTTGAGAGTAACTACCATTTGATTAGACTATAAATTAGAAGCTATTTTGATTTGATTTTGAATAATATATTTATTAAGTAGTGAAGAACTTTTATGCTTAGCTATCAGTGCCTTGATGAGGTTTTCACCAATGAAGTTGTCTTGATTATCCCATAATGCCTTTGAGAAGGTTTCACTAATGAATATTGGCTTTTGAATTTGATTGTATTCTAGTGATTTTGAAAAAGTTTCGTGAGAAGATGTTGAGTTTGAACTTTGATTCTCCCCTAGGACCTCTAAAAAGGTTTCACTAGGAGAGTGTTCTTTTGATACATGAATGTGGTCTTGGCCTCCTAGCTCTTCTTCAATTTCTATGTCACCATGGATGTAGTTCATAAAAGTGTGATTCTATCGGTCCAAATCAACACTTATGGGAGATGGAATGTTAATAATATGGTTATGTTGGCTGATGGTAATGGAATGGAGTTTAGATACACAATCCTCATATATGATACTAGGATAACTTGTGTTGAAATTGAAGTACTCATCCTCAAAAACTATATAAGGGTCATAAATGTATTCAAACTAATGTACAAGGCATGTGTAACCCATATTGTAATAGTCTTGCATGTATTATATTTTTGAATCTAATTTTGACTCAAAGTACTTTGAATCCAATATCAATACTAATGTTGATTCTTCTATTGATGTTAAATCCATTGTCAGTTCAAGAATAAAACCTGGATCTAACTCTAATTCTTTAACTTATGGGTAATTTATTACAATGATGTTTTGTTGAATGTTTGTGATTGGACAAGTAATAGCCTATGATGGCATAATGGGCTCCACAAAAACTAGTTTGTCAGAGTGGGACTCCTCTAGGATGGGAAAAAGGTCAAGAGATAAATCCTCAGAGACTGGATTGTTAATATGAGGCTCCTGAAAAATAGGCATATGGTTGAGGTAATGATTTACCCAAAAGTGGTTATAATAGTTAAAAGTGACTCAACAAAGATTGGATCATCAAAGTGAGACTCCTCAACAATAGGGATAGGATTAAAAGGTTCTTCATCATAGGTTGACTTATCACAAATGGTTGGTTCAACAAAAACATTATGGATTTGTTGGTTCTTTTGGGCTTGGTTTGAATGAGATATAAAATACCTATTTTGAACACAACTTGGTCTTTGAATGATTGTATCGGTTAAGGTTTTGATGGGATTGGTATAAGATGAGGAATGGATTATAATTGGATAATGGTAGGGCATCATGGGTCTTGATTTCTTGCATGATACAAATGATTAAGTCTAGAGATGGTATCAATAAGGTGGTATGGGTCTTAGTTATTCACACAAGCTAAAAGACAAGGTCCTTGAATGATGAAGGGGCATTGTTGAGCTTTATTGATCACAAAAGCTAAGGGATGAGTCTTGGTATATAAACAATATATCTTGGATATCTTGGATCTTGATTAATCGCACAAGCTAATTCATATAATTCCTCCTCATAAACTGTATCATTCCAATCTTGAGGTGGATCATAAACTAGTTCTTTAATATGTTTTATGTACTAATTATTGTAAAGAGGGTATGGATCTGTATCCTAAACAACAGTGTTTGTAGTTGGGTCTTCAAAGTCTTCCTCATAATCCTCTTCATACCAATCAAGGTCTTGAGCTGGATCATAAGTTAGTTTGTGACTTTGTTCCCATGAATGATTATTATGAGGTGGATAGAAATCTATCTCACAAACCATATTATCATCATTGGGGTCTTGACTAAAGACATAAAAGTCATTTTGTGTGGCTATTTTATCATAATTTGGATTATACATGACTCCACCATAAGTGTATCTAGACATGTCTGCATAAATGATGAAAGCTCTAAAACAAAAGACTTAGAGTTCTACAAACTCTAAAAAATGACATCTAAAGGACAAATGGTTCAAACTTGGTATAACTTGGTTGAAGGTGGAGTTGTATATCCAAAATGGTTTATGTTAAGATTTGGCATAAAATAGTCTAACATCAAATGTGTAATCTCAAATGTCATACACACAAAAGGTCAATCATTTGAATAAAAATTGGTATGTCAGAGGTCTAGGTCAAAATGTTCCAAACAAGGTCTAAACTAAGAAAGGGAAAAGTGTTTCTAGGTCTTTTGTCCAAATGTGGAGTCAAAATCTAGGCTCAAATAGGTTATGTTAGGACTTTTGGCAAATTGGCATAAAAACATAGATTTAAAATAAAGGATTGATGTGAATTTAATTTAATCTAACAAGTTTGGAAACAACTTTAACATAAACCCAGCACATGGAATCAAACATAAACATGATTAGTTGGTATAAGCCATAAGGCAAAAGGATCTTGGAGAAAATATATGTTCTCCCAAACAAAGGCATAAATAATGATGAGGATAGGTATTGAACAAATAAACAATCAATAGTATTCAAATTTGGGTAATCAATTAACCAAATTTATACAACCCAAAAGAGAAAGATATGTGTATCAGCCCCATTAATTGAGGTCCAAACAAAAATAAATCAATGTTTGAATCCAAACTTTGAAAAGGTTAAGTAAAAACTAAGATTTGACCAAACAAGCTAGACAAGATTAGACAACATGACAGAGCATAAATTATGTCCAAATGGTTTTTGTTGCAATGGTAAAAAAGTCTTGAAACAAATTGAGTAGCCTAATGATGTAAGCATGTTTGATTGATGTGATCAATTTTATGTTTTAAAGAATCAAAGATAAAATTGGTTTGACATGTTTTAGGTAGCATAATGCTACCCCCTTAAACAAGTAACACATAGACAAACATGTTTAGCAAAAATTTCAAGGCACAAGTGTGGTGTAAAATAGATAGCATAACACCTCTTTAGATAAAATAGTGACATATAAACAAATAGGTTTTGACATGGTCTACAAAAAAATATATTAGTATCAGTCTCAAAACACCAAGTAAAAAATGACAAAATATAATTAAATCATCCAAATTCTTATTAAGGGTGTGGAAAAGTGGGGTTGACTAAAACTAACTGGTTTTCAATCAGTTCTATATGGATCCCATGTCTAAAAAATTTAACATTAGCAAAAAAGAGAAGCAACACTTTAATCAGGTGTCCATAACACTTGGCTTGTTACAAAAAGGTCTTGTCCTTTTTGTAACCACCACATCCATCACTTGCTCAGTGTAGTGTGATATCCAAAGTATAGATACATCCTATGTGCAACTCCAACACTATAAGGTGGTTTAACTACTCAAACCTATAATTTTAATGCAAGTTTTTGAAGTTAGTGTTGGGAGATGAAACCTCAAGTCAAAACTTCCCTATAGAACTTGTGAGAGGTAATGAAGTCCCCCTCACAAGACAATATGTAATAAAATAAATGACTGATAGAAAGACTTTAGAGTCATTTCAAGATCACCCAAACTATTGTGAGTTTTTGGGGAGTGATTTAAACGACATTATTTATATGCCTTGGACTAGGCTCAAATTGTGATGAGATGGTGCTTTTGATCCCAAAAGTTCCCTAAAGAGGATAGATGGGAGAGCATACACACACGTCTCTTTTTGCTAAAATAATCAATAAGTAAATTTTTTAAATCAAAGTGATGTTGATTTGTTACACCAAATTTGAAATTTTTTCCTTAGATTCATTACTAGCCCTTTGGATTTAGTACAAAAATGAAAAATATTGCATAAAATAACCACATGAAGCAATAAAAACCTAAGCTCATTTTAAACCTAAATAAAAAATTCAAGACTTAGCTTAGATTCATGATTAAAACACCAAATTGAAAATGTTTAAATATTTATGATGTGTTTTAAGCACTAAATTAAAAATACTTAAGACTTAGCTAAATCTTAGGTTCATTTTAGGCACCAATTCAAATGTGTGAGAAACATGACATGTTCATTTTAAGCCAAATTTGAAGTGTGCATGATTTTTGATCAAGTTATTCTTAAAACCAATTTGAAAGGTGTGTGTTTTTTAAAAATCATCTAAATATACTTCCAAACTACCCCTCAACCTAAAAAAATAAGATTATAATTACCTACTTTGAAGCACTTAGGAGTTTGAGCAAATGACATTAATAATTTAGCTCTCGGGTTGACAGTCGAGTTGGGTTGGTAGTCGAGTTAGGTTGACAGGCAAGTTAGGTTGGATAGGTGATTTGGGTTTGCAAGTGAGTTGGGCTAATAAGTGATTTGGGATGATAAGCAATTTGGGTTGATAGGTGATTTGGGTTACACAGTCATGAGAACAAAATCATGGCTTAGAAAAAATGGATTTTTGCTCAAATTTTTATCTTGTTTTCCTCCACACTCCAAGATCCTGCATGACAATGGTTAGTAGGTTACGTTTAGGTGCAATCTAACCAAATTTATGAAGCTATGTCCCACTGGGTGTGCCATTTGTGAACATAGGATTGTAATAAAGGGATATTAGTATTGTGTTAGTATATGAAATCAAAATCAAAATAATGAACTAATAGGTAACACCTTAAACCTATCTCAATGGGGGATCTTAGTTAACAAGATTAAAATGGAAAACACAACTAAAATTAAAAATAAACCTTCTCTCACCTTCTTTGGATGGTCCAAATAGTTTGTTGAAGTGGCTTACTTAGTTTGTGCTCATGAAGTCTACATCAATGAAGTGTGGTTACGTCCATCTCTCTTTGGCACCTTATTTGTCTTTGACTTGGCTTGGATTGACTCAACATTTGCATATTATAACACTAATATGCAATGATTTTTAATCCATTTTGGAATAAAAGAGCTTAAAATTCAATAGGCAAGGCCTCTTATTTATAGATTTTTGGAATGGCTTAGAATCAACATGAAACATCCATCTCAAGATGAAGATGTGTGGCTAAGGATTAATTCAATTATGTAATTAAAATTCATAGATAGGCTCATAAATATTTGGGATAAATGGACATTAACTAGGCATGGAGTGTCTTAATGAGGCATGAGAGGCATTAATTCAGATATTTATGGCATTTATGGCTTGTGGATGCCACCCCATAGGGTGATGTCATTTGATGATGCAGTTAATGATAATAATTTTATAAAAATAAATATTCAAAAATTTCCATGGAAAATTAACTTAAGCTCTTGACTTGGTTTAATTATCCTTAAACATGATTAGTCAACTTGGATGTAAAACCTTGGCAATTTGTGCACAAATTAATCAAATTGGTCAAAATGTCATATTATTGGCTCAAAAGTTGACTATATTGTAATTGGAAGTATATGTTAGATTCATTAGAACTATACCCATTTAGGATGGTTTCCATGTTAAATAATGAAGGCACATGTCTCATATAATAAATTTGATAGAAAAGAGCAATCCAGAGCACCCAAGTGCAAAATTGGCATTTTGACTCAAAATAATTTGATCAAAGTTAGCTAGCCCATAGATTGCATTTCCCCATTTAATGATACCCTAGCCAAAATTAGCACTTTAATATATAAATTTTAACTCTTTTAATGCATTTTAGTATTTTTAGGCCAAATCGTGCATTTTGATGGAAATTGGTCAAAAGCCTAGTTGGAGGTCATTGGTGGCCAATTTTAGGTGTCTATAGTAGGAAATTTTCATGCCAAATGATTCTACTTACCACACAAATAACATTTAATGGGATAGTGAGCTTGTTTATTGTCATTGTTACTACCACCTTGATATCCTCCTTGGTATCCTTCTATATATCCTCCTTTATAACCTCTTCTATTCTATTGATAGTCCTAAATGCATGGCTACTATCTAATTAATCCTCCTTTACTAATATTTTTTTGAATTGTATGCACAGTACTGATGATGAGGTTATTTAAGAGCCCAATTTGATCATTATTGTTACTATATTGAATTATTACATGAAGATTGATATTGGTATTATAGTGATGATGATGTCCAACCATCCACACCTTAGGGTTTATACAAATATTGAGGTGATTAAGGTATCCATGTGGGACTACCTTATGTTTCAATTTTTAGTTCTACCTCTAGGATTGGGAGTCCTTTTTTCATAGGGGTAATTATTATACTATAATAGTGAAGACATTCTTAGTAATATCTTCTTTTAATTCTTACAAGTCTCTACAACTCTTTTCATCATGGTTGGTCAAATTAAAAAAACTATAATTTAAGATTTGAGAATTTTGTATGTATGATTGTATTAAATGACATTTTGTAGTTGTGTGCCTTACTACTATAGATAATTTACAAAATTATGGCTTAAGCTTAGGGTAATCATCCTATGATGTCCCTCTTGACTGCATGACATGCACCATAAACCTAGTTTAGGTTTATCAATTTTGTCTTCTCATCCTCTTCATGAAAACATGTATCTTTGCTCCTAATTTGTATTTAGTGATTGGAGCATATCCATAATCTTAAATCTATTCTACTCTCAATTCAACTAATTGAACATCAACCTTTATCATGAATTGAGACTATGAAATTAAAAAATTAATTCTCAAACATAGTCCTTCTATAAAATAAGCATTTTTATCCTTATCCTCCATGACAAAATTAATTTTATTCATCACATCCAAAAATATATGATCATAGTCCCACATAGATTTTACACTCCACCACTAGATTTCCCTTAAGTCCTGAATAGTTTGGCTTGCACACTTCTTCATTTTGAATTCTACCATTAATTATACTTTAAATTTATAAAGATCTATAATATCAAAATATCTCTTGAAAATGAATTCCAAAATGTAACTTGATAAATATCATATGAGCTTGCACTTCTTTACATCATTAGAAGTTATTACTCTAACCTATCACTTAATTCCTTAGGTTAAAAAATACTACTCAAAGTTTATAAAAAAATATTATTGTGTAAACACAACAAAAATTCCTTAACTATACTACATATTAGTGTTACTTATAATGGCTAACATTGGCTGATGTGCAATCATGACTGTGATTGTAGGCTACTGCGCACTAGTCACTATGACTATGGGCTTTTGTGTACTTTTTCCCAGTATTTAAAAACTAGTTTCAAAATTAAATCCAACATCTTCTTATCTATAAGGATTTATTTGTCTCTAAACTATTTTTTCCAAATTTATTTGTAAATGACCCAAGCCAACTTCTTGCAATTGCTTCCTTTACACTTGATGTTTTAACTAAATAAAAATTGGGATGGGGCGATACGTACTAAATAAGTGAACGATCTCTACCCTTAACTTCTTTTAGATATGATATTAAACCTATAATACTTGTGTGCTTCTACATAATCTCTTCTCATGAATATTATTCCACTAATTGAAACACTTTTTCTCTTAATTGTGAACTACTTTTATCTTTTAATTGCTCTACTTTTATTCTACTTTCTTCTTATTCTTCACTCTAATCCATCTCCTTTTTACTCATAGCTCTGTGTTCTTCCTCCTCAGGCCCTTTTCCTTCCTTATATATATCTACTCTATTTATTGCACCTTGAAAGGCCTCTCTCTAGGCTCCCTTTTCCTCAACATCTTCTACCGTATTCCTACTCCCAATTTTAGTTAAGTTTAGATTGTTTAATTAGTTCCATCTTCTCTATTGTCATACTTCTCTTTCTAATCTTAGAAACTTATTCTCTCTCTAGTTCTTTTCATCTTCCATATTATGGGTTTAATTTTGATTTTCTGTACTCATCTCCACATCATTCACTCCTACATTACATGCATCCCTATAAAGCCTAAAAAGACTAACCCATGTTGGCAGGAGTGGGCACCATGGCCTTTTCTACAACCAACATCTTAATTAGAGTAGGTAATCATTGAAGGAACTTCTTATAGATTCCCATAACAAATTGATCCTATGGAGCTTCAAAATATAAATAACCTTTTACATTGAATTTAGTAATATACCTATCAATGGTAGTCTTTATCCAATAATATATTACATGGGTTCAATCAATGTCTAAGCTTTATAGATTTTCCTTTAACTAGGTTATGAGTTCCATCCTTTGTGGCTGAAAATAATAGTGCTCTAATCTAGATAACAAAGAAAATAATAGCTTAGGTAATTCACACTTAATGATTTCATAGATTTCACTATAGATATGATCCTCAATAATTTCCTTTAGAAATTTCCCTATTCCTCTTACTTCCTCTTTGTCAAAATTTTGAATTCTTTCATCAAATAATCTATCTATATCCATTTGTACTAGCAACCATCTCAACATGTTTCAAAAAAATCACATGATCATCAATCCATTATTAGTATAGGTTCTTGGAAATCCATTAGAACATGCTAATTTAGGGATAACTTGCACAAAAATAGAAAGAAAAAATAATCAATACCATATTTAGATGGAACATATTCATTAATAAGATCAAATAGATTGATTCACAAAGAAACATGTTTATTATAATATTAATAGTAGTCAAATACTCATGTAATTAATATATTAAAAATAAAGTACTCACTGCACATAAAAAAATGATAAAATACACATAGGAAAACCATTTTAGAATAGTATGTATTAATCTCTATCACATTGAAACCATATATAATTACAATTGAGTACTATGTATAAAATTTTATCCAACACTATCTCTTTATATTACATCCTTTTGAAATGCCCAAAATTAGTGACTCTTCGCATTTTATTATCTATCTTTATGCATGCATAGGTTAAATACATACAAAATATTTCTATAATTTCATTCAATGGATAAATAAGGAGGTATTAGCTGGGAGATATATTGGAGGTAAAGTTTTATACTTATATTTCATCCATAAATTTTGGGGTTTTTATAAATTAATAATTTTTTACATGAATAATATATTAAGTCAAGAAATTTCATCTTATGAAAATTCATATTATAAAAGGTGTTTAAAAAAACCCAGAATAAAAAATAGTCTTCATGAAAGAGGCAAGGGTGGATATAATAAATTACTACATAAATATATAAGGTCTCATATAAGTGATATCTCCTATAATCTTAATTTTTGATGCCAAATGTGATTTGTTTTGAAAAAAATAGTTTATGATGTAGAGTCCAAACTTTTGAAGGCCATAACTTTGGACTATTTGAGTTTTTATTTACACCAAAATGAATATCTTGAATATTTAAATTCAAACATAAACCATTATAAATATCTAGGGAAATTTTCATAACTTTTTGGAGGCCATATGTGACCATCTGAGAGTCTAAAAATGCATTTTAGTATTTTTTCTAAGATTTTCTATTATTATAAATAGTGTATTTTTGTATTTATATGTGAACTTTAGGTGAAATTCATCTATTAGGATAATTTTAGAGTTTATAGGAGTTTTTAATATTTCTAGGCCCATCCGAACTTGCATGCAACACTTCCAAAAATAGCAATTGAAAAAACCACTAGAAGATGAAAATTATTAAAAATAGTAATTTTCTAAAAATTGCATGGGTTAGTTAGGTTTAGGTGCTTTAGGTAGATTTAAATTTATTTAGTCTTTTTAATTATAAATTTAAAATCCAATTTTTATTTGAAATTTATTTAAAACCTCGTATGTAAATATTTTATTCATTTAATGACAATCAATGGTGTTTTTTTTTCTTTCATGCAAATTCTGAATATATGCCTATTGTTTTTTTAATTTAGCTAGTCTGTGCTTTGATTAGTATCAAAAATAAGTAAACAAAATAAAGTGCATATGAATAAGTGGTGGATTTTACTAGTTATTGGTATCATTTAATACACTATTTTATTTTACTAGGTATCACCCAAGAGAGACATCCTAAAATCTTATATAAATCAAGTTTAATATCTTAACACATCTACAATTAGATATTTTACTTAAAAGTTTAAATTGTGTTTTGAAATTTTTTTTGAATATGTGACTCTAGTTTAATTACCACATGTTTTATTTAATATTTAAAATATTTAAGTTATGTTATGAAGTCTCCATGATGAATTGAATCCATTTAACATGCCAAGTGTCTTTTATTTAAGAATTGACTTTTATGGTGATCACAAATATTAATATTTTTTTGTTTAAAAGATGTGATCATGGGTAATTTTATTGATTGTGTAGAAGATAAATAAGACACATGTGAATATAAAGTATATTTAAAATTTCAAACCATTTTGGAGTTCATTAGGGAACATGAAAAAAAGAGACTTTCCTATGTCTTTGCAACCCTATGATTCTAGGGATGAATTCCATGTGTTTTATTTATGTCTAAGACTTATTAAAGTTTTTTGTTCTCTAAATTAATATTTATGAACATAAATCTATGTCCTCATGACCCTGTGACAAAGAATAAATGAAATATTTCCATGTGTGTCAATTTTAGTTGACAAATAAAGGTTAAAGAGAATGAAGAATTGGAACTCAATGAGGACATACTAGGTAAGATTTCACCACATGAATGTGATAAAACTAAATATAAAAAACATTCAAAACTTAGTAGATGTAAAGATGAATTTAAAGATCCAATGTATACATGGATTTCATAGGAGATGAGTTGCATTAAAAAAAAAAAAAATTTCTATTACATATTGTAAGAGTATCAATACACTCATTTGACCAAAGTTTAAAAGTGTGTACTTTATGCCTCTTGTGAGCCTCATATCAAGCATACATGACCAAAATTTTAAATAAATTTGATTAATAAACATGTTCATAAAGGCCTATTTTGATTTCAATAAGTAAAATCTATGTTTTTTGACCTCCATGATGTTCTGATCTCATGGCTACATTTTGATGGCCACTTGTTTACTTTTGATATAACATATTTTATTAATATTGTTTATACGCATATTATTTAATTTAAAGGATGTAATCATGAGGATGCATCTAAAAAATGTTGTAGGTTCAAAATTAATATATAGTGGAATTAAAAGTTCAACAAAATCCATGGAAATAAAAATGAGTCACTTGAAAGTTAGAGGAACTTTATGACCCCATGATTGCAAATCAATAACATATTTCCTAGTATTTCCTTCATATCATAAAGTTTTTTAGCTTTGGATAAATTGGTATATCGATAGTGATTTTAATGTTATGACTTTATTGATTTGGACATTATAAATTTAGTGTTTCTTCAATCCTAACTATCCATAGCCTTAGACACATCCAAAAATCCTAATTGTCCACATGTATTCATCATGTAGCATCGAGGTCACAAAGTGCCTTATTCACTTTTGATATTCCATTTATTATTTATGGATTTGTTAGATATTTAAATCACCTTATATTTAATTAGGTTTTAGTGTAGTTAATGCTGAAAAATATCATGGCCACGTGGTGAAATGTTTTGCCACGTGTCCTCAATGAAACTCCAAGTTTATCCTCTTTTTTGACTATTACAATGTCTACTCAAAGTGAATCACATGGAAATATGTCATTGGTTAATAGGCAAAGGGTAAAAAAGTGAAAAAATATTTTAAACAAATTTATTTTAAGTCCACATACATTGAATTTTAGTCTTCACTATATATTTAATATTTTTCGATGTATTTAATGAATAAACATTCCATAATTGTAACCAAAACAAATAAATACAATGTACATAATTTTTTTTAAAAAAATTTGTAATATAAAGGAATCATGTGTAATATGTTATTGATTTATAGTCATAGGGTCATGAAGTTCCTTTATATTTCAATTGAATTATTTTTTTATCCATATATCCATTGAACTTTTGGTTCACTATATATTATTTATGCATCCATAATTTTTACCCAATGACTAAAAGTAAATGAATCAAAATTGTCTATAGAGGAATGTTGAGGCTAATTCTTCTTATAATATTCACATATATTATGGACACATGTAATTTTTTTGTGATGTGTCTCCTTAGGCAATCTACAACTATATCCTTTTTTTAATTTTATAGTGTCCACTCCGAGTGAAGCATATGGTAACATTTCATTGGTTAGTAGGAATGGGTTCACAAAGTGCCTCAAGATTTCAAATAAATTTATTTGAAGATAATGGATCAATTTAATTTTATTTTCCACTATATATTTAATTTACATCTACAACTTTCCATTACACAATGAATAAACATTCCACAATTATATTCAAAACACATCTATACAACATAAACATATAATTTAAAATAAAACCTTGTGATATATATGAAACACGTGCAAATATGTTATTGGTTCATAGTCACGGGTCATAAGTGCCTCTAAATTTCAAGTGACTTATTTTTTTATGTA
Source organism: Torreya grandis (assembly GCA_037957365.1). NCBI lineage: Eukaryota > Viridiplantae > Streptophyta > Pinopsida > Cupressales > Taxaceae > Torreya > Torreya grandis. Next base: position 5,036,336 of record JARHVA010000370.1, on the reverse strand, counting down.
CAAGACATTATTGATTTGGACAAATTGGTATATCGATTTGGATAAATTGGTATATCGATAGTGATTTTAATGTTATGACTTTATTGATTTGGACATTATAAATTTAGTGTTTCTTCAATCCTAACTATCCATAGCCTTAGACACATCCAAAAATCCTAATTGTCCACATGTATTCATCATGTAGCATCGAGGTCACAAAGTGCCTTATTCACTTTTGATATTCCATTTATTATTTATGGATTTGTTAGATATTTAAATCACCTTATATTTAATTAGGTTTTAGTGTAGTTAATGCTGAAAAATATCATGGCCACGTGGTGAAATGTTTTGCCACGTGTCCTCAATGAAACTCCAAGTTTATCCTCTTTTTTGACTATTACAATGTCTACTCAAAGTGAATCACATGGAAATATGTCATTGGTTAATAGGCAAAGGGTAAAAAAGTGAAAAAATATTTTAAACAAATTTATTTTAAGTCCACATACATTGAATTTTAGTCTTCACTATATATTTAATATTTTTCGATGTATTTAATGAATAAACATTCCATAATTGTAACCAAAACAAATAAATACAATGTACATAATTTTTTTTAAAAAAATTTGTAATATAAAGGAATCATGTGTAATATGTTATTGATTTATAGTCATAGGGTCATGAAGTTCCTTTATATTTCAATTGAATTATTTTTTTATCCATATATCCATTGAACTTTTGGTTCACTATATATTATTTATGCATCCATAATTTTTACCCAATGACTAAAAGTAAATGAATCAAAATTGTCTATAGAGGAATGTTGAGGCTAATTCTTCTTATAATATTCACATATATTATGGACACATGTAATTTTTTTGTGATGTGTCTCCTTAGGCAATCTACAACTATATCCTTTTTTTAATTTTATAGTGTCCACTCCGAGTGAAGCATATGGTAACATTTCATTGGTTAGTAGGAATGGGTTCACAAAGTGCCTCAAGATTTCAAATAAATTTATTTGAAGATAATGGATCAATTTAATTTTATTTTCCACTATATATTTAATTTACATCTACAACTTTCCATTACACAATGAATAAACATTCCACAATTATATTCAAAACACATCTATACAACATAAACATATAATTTAAAATAAAACCTTGTGATATATATGAAACACGTGCAAATATGTTATTGGTTCATAGTCACGGGTCATAAGTGCCTCTAAATTTCAAGTGACTTATTTTTTTATGTACAAGACATTAAAATTTCATTTTTTTAATATTCATTTTAAGTTTTTATATTTTTATATAGACATCACACATAACCTTGTGATCGCATCCTTTAAATTAAATAATACATGCACAAATTTTTAATAAAACCCATGATATCAAAACTAATCACATGGAAATCATAACATAGTCATGAGATCATGACATAAAAATTTTCAAAAATTCACAAAACATAACTTTAACTCATTAAAATGAAAAGAGGCCTTCGTAGATGTGTTTATTTATAAAACTCATTTTAAACTATGGTTGATTCTTTTTGATATGAGGGTCATAAAAGACATAATTTTTACACTTTTAAACTTTTGTTTCATGCGTAAAGGGATAAATTGGGAGATACCTTTGATGTTATGTTAAATATGGGACATATAAAGCACCAAAAAGGTATTGTTTGTTAGATACCTCATATTTTATATGTTTAAGATATGTATCATTGAGTACACCAAGGAGTTATTGTCTGGAATATATATTGAAGTTATTTTATACAAAAAATAAAGAGGTATCATTTAAGAGATACCTTGGAGGAAATTTGATGACACTTATGAAATTTGATACATGGTGTCACTTGAGAGATAACTTGGATGTTTTTTGTGTGAAATATGTGACATTTAGAACACCAAGAAGGTATCACCTTAGAGATTCCTCAGAGGTTTTTTTTGACATATGTAAAATTAAGTAAACTAAGAAAGTATTTATTGTGAGATATTTAAGATGATTTGTACCAATAAAAAATAGGTATTACCTATAATATATATTGAAGGAAATTTATTGACATCCGTGACATCTAAAATAAGAAGGTACCACTTGGGAGATACCTTGAGTTTGTTTGTGTGAAATATTTGACATAAATAACACCAATATGGTATCTCTTGATAGATAATTTAGAGGTTATATGTGTGACATATGAAAAATTAATTACACTAATGAGGTAACACCTATGATATGTATTCAAAGTGATTTATCAAAAAATTAAAGAGGTATCACCTAGGAGATACTTTGGAGGATTTTTTTTTTAAATTCACAAATGTAAAACATGAAGAACATATCACTAGGAGATACCTTGAAGATTTTTTTTGTGAAATATTTGTTATATAGAACACCAAGAAGGTATTTCACATGAGATACCTCAAAATTTATTTACATGAAATATACAAAATTTATTACACTAACGAGCTAATATTGGAGAGATATCTTGAAAATAATTTGTCTTAAAAGTAAATAGGTATCTCCCAAGAGACACTTTAGAGGAAATTTTGTGACATTACTAACATTTAATACATGAATGAGGTATCACTCGAGAGATAGCTTAGAGGTTATTTGTGTGAAATATGTGACATCTATAACATAAAGAAGGTATCACCCATGAGATAGCTTGATGGTTATGTGCCAAATATAGGAAACATTAAGTGCACTAAGGATATATCACATAGAAGATATTTTGAATATTATTTATCCAAATAGTAAATAGGTATCACCTATCAGAGATACCATGGGGTATTTTTTAAACATTAACAACATCTAAAACATGAAGGTATTAGCCATAAGATACCATGTAGGTTATTTGTGTGAAATATGTGACATCCATAACATAAATAAGGTATTGTGTGATATAAATCATAGGTTATTTTTGTGACATATGCGACATTGATTACACTAATGAACTCTCTCTCAATAAATTAGAGTAAAATTGTATGATATATGTAACATTAAGGACACAAATGATGTATTTCCTAGAAGATTTCTTAGAGATAATTTAACTGACACATGTAAATTTTTTGATCCTAATATTTTTAGAGGTTTTTTAATAGAAATGTATGGTGGTATCTCTTGATGGTGAAATTTGTCAAGTCAATGAATCAACACATTCACCTATAATAAAGCTTAAGGTGGAATCATACTAGTCTTATCGTAAGGGACTTATAGATGAGAATCAATCCTAATACATGAAAAAAGGTCTTTTAAGTTTTTGGGATTAATATGTTCAATAATAAATCTAAATCAAGATTATATAAATCAATCAAATTTAACATTATTATCGATCATGTCTAGAATAAAGATACTTGTAAACAATGCTCTAATAAAATTTAATAACCATTGTTTCAATGTACTATAAATAAATTTCAAATCAAATATAAACTATCATTTGATCTATATGAAAAAAAAAAGACTATGGGTTAGACAATCCCTTGAAGGATAAAATACTTAGATTTGTTGAAAAGTTTTATCTAATATGCATGTTCACACCATAAGGATGAAAGTAATCTACAATAATTAAAAAGAGAAAAGAAAAACATAAATAGAAAAAGGATACCTAAATCCAATCTAAATGTTAAAACTAATTAAACTCAATACTATTGTTAGTAGGTTACAAATTAATAAAGTTAGAAGGTTACGACTATAACACTAAGAAAAATAATTAAAGACTAATAAACTAAAAATAAACTAAATTTAATAATAAGAGAATACAATAAAAAAAGGTTAAATGAAATATATATCTTGAGATAATTATGAACTAATAAAAAATAAAAAACATAAAGGTAAACTAAACTAACATAAAAAATATTGCAAGACTTGGAATAAGAATCGACTTATGGGTATAAAAGGAATATTTATTGAGAAACAAAAATGGTTATGATTACAAAACAATTTCAATTAAAAATCAATTTATAATCAATAGAGTAAGAAATTATGACAATATGTGAGGTATGCATCATTTTTCATGTCAATTACATGATGATCTACGCATATGACCACATATATACAATCATCAAATGATATTAATTATTAATAATCTTTAGACAATCAATTATGAATAAATCAAGAAACCTAGATATACTTGCATTATTCAAGTAGATTAATTGACCATCAAAGAATGCATTGTTTGATCTATCTACAAATAGTTTTCAATCTTAGGGATGCTTTCAAAAAATAATAATAATGGAAAAATTTCAAACTTAGAATAGCTCTTGATACCTATATGTCTCTCTCTTTTGTTATGTGTCTTCAATCCCTTTATAAAGTAATATTCACTTGAGATGGTTGTGATCAAGTACAACTAATTTTTATTTATTTTTGGTTGAATTTAATTGAATTTTAAAAAGTCAATTAGTTTACTTTATAATTTTGTAAATTTAATACATGAATTTATAAGTTTGACTTAAAATAAAGACCAAGAAATTAAATAAAAGAAAATAGACCAATTTATCATTTTTAACGGGTGGAACCCTTAACTTATTTGACATTAATCAAACCTTTTCACTCTGTATACAATAAATAATTAATAAATTCTAAAAATTAAATAATTTTTAAATTGATAGCACTAAAATCTATAATAAAATTTATCCATTATTATCAAAATCAAGTAAATATGTAAAATGACTAAATTCACATAATTATGGAATATAAAACCAAGTTAATACATCATTTAAACCTTAATATGGACTCAAAATATTTGTATCAAACTACAACTACTTGAACCTCTCCTCTCCAAAACTCAACTAGTTTGAAATAAAATCTCATTAAATACTCTTTAATGCTGATACCAATGAAAACTAAGAATCTATACATGGTAAATATTTCATGTGAACCAACAAACAACTTGGATTTGTATCAAACTATATGATATATCAATTGATAGTTTAAAACACAATCAAAATATCTTATCAAAGTAATACATGTAAACCATTAATATAAGAAGTTTTTCAAACTACACAAAAATTTCAATATTAGAATGAATTTAGAAACACCCAAATATATTATATTCAAACAACTCACAAACATTGATCATACACACTACATTAAAAAATCCAACCTCAAAACTTCTATCATACCTTAAAATTATATTCAAATGATAAAAAAACCCTGAATATACATACTTATTTAGATTTCATAATATCATGCAATGTTAAAAATGAAACTAATATGCATGTAGTTAAATAAAATGTATACAAAATTTTCCACAAGCTACACACATATCAAGAGTAAATCCGTAAAACAAAATCTTCAAAAAAAATTTACTCATCATATTCTATCAAATAAACCAGCTAAGTCCCAAATAGTTGGAAATTAACTAGCTCTAAAAGTCTTATCAAAACATCATATTTACTCTAAAAGTCTTATAAAAACATCATAATATACCACAATGATATAAAATATAATTCTGACACTGTATAAAACCCTTGAACAAATACAAATATCACAATAATGCATGAAAAATTAAGTTCTCAACAAATTCCACAAACCCATTTCTTATTTTTTCTATTTTATCAAATAATTTATCAATAGGGAGATTTTATGCATGACCATGTAATATCTTGCAACCAAGATACTTTATTACTCAAAGAATAAACATGGGAGATTATTTATAAACCAATGAAACCATACTAAAGATTTTTTTTGAAAAAACCTTATATGTATAGACCCACAAATATTTTTATCTTAGTAAAAAATAATTGGATTATCAACTCAATACAAAATAATAGTGAAACAAAACTCAACTCTTCAACACTTCCTACCAATATGAAACTTTACAGAGAACAAGCCATGTGAACCAAATGAATATAAACCAACATAAACCAACTCAAAACCTTGAACCCAACAACTAAGAAATTATTTCATTAAAATATTATTATCATTTTAAATTAATGATTTCACAACCAAATTTTTATTTTGTATGCAAAACAAATTATCTAAATGTCAATCAATGGAGAACAAAAATATCCAATGATAGAAGTGAATCTCCATACCTTGAGACTAGGAAACAAAATTTTATGATATCGATGTTGTTCTCTAAACTAATTTATTCCTTACAAGAATTCAATTATGTGATTGAGCTTGACAAATGACATTGAGAAAAATGAAAAATAATGCTTTTATTTCTAGTCAGTTTTCATAACTACTCATAGATGCTCTTATCAAATGTGTCACAATATTATTGGCTTAGGACATTCATTTCTAAATTAAATATTTTTTTCTAAATTAAACATCAACTAAGATAGGTTAGCAAACACTTTAGACATTACCATTTTATTTAAAAAGTAACAAATTCAAAGAAATGACATGAATTTAATTAACTTCTAACCAAAAGATAAAAAATAACATGCTTTCAGCTTTGAACTCATTAATTCAATTCAAATTTGCACGTAAAAAAGTCCATGGTGGATGCCATTACCATATGGCCTCTTAATTGAGTATTCAAGATGATTTAAACTTATCAAATGACCATGATTAATAAAAAACTATCTTCCACCTTCCTTATATGTCTAGAGGGACCCTCAAAATATTACAATATGCCAAGTTTATTAAGATTCATAGCGACTTTGTGCTATGGAATAAATCCATATCTAAAAAAATTCATGCCATGGAACCCTTACCACATCAAAACCTTACCAAAATATGTTTTCCAATATCAAATGACCTTATGGTATTCAAATGACTTCATCAAATTTTCAAATGACCTTGTGATATATGTATATGGTGAAATAATTTCCTTTTGATCATGGTGGTTGTAGTAAAAAATGAATAAAAATATATCATGAAATTATACCACATGAAACTCACCTTATAATGAGTTTTGAAGTGAAAAATTAATGTCGATAAGAATAAACAAGATTAGAAACAATAATGTATAGAATTACAACATTCCAACTAGAGTAGTGTAATGGAAAAACCTGAAACTATTCCTATTACCCTATGTTCACAACATTTAATTTCAAATAAAATAAAAAAATTATAAACAATTTTTTTTGTGAAAACACATATAAAAAACCAAACTAAATCATGATGTACTATAGAAGGGACATATAATGGTGATTTATGAATGAAATACTTACTTAAATGTTATAACTCATGCTACATACTCATGTTAACTAACATTAAGATAATAAACATTATTTAAATTAATAATATTTCATATTCTCATAAACAAAAAATGATAATTTAAGCGAATACAAATAATTTGGCCCCTACTAGTAGTTTTAAATTTCATGACAAACATCATCATATGGTAGGACTGAGTATGTGTTGACTCTCATAAAAAGGGAGTACTAAAAATAGGCATAAAAATATAATCTAGGACATACCTTAAAGGAAATAATTAATTAAAATTAGGTTAAATTATTGATGAATATTGTAGTCTCTTCATTTTGGGAAGTTATTTTTGGTGTTCCACCAAGCTGCTAATGTTTAAGGCCATTCTTTTAATGTGTAAAATTTTTTATAGAAATTACAAAATTCAAAGTGTGCATAGTACCTACTAAGAAGGTGGTGACATGATCTAAATTCAATACACCATAGGTTGTTGTGATGTTGATTCTATTTGAGCTTTAAAAGAATAAATTGGTGTTATAGAATATATTGGTGGTGGCTATGGTTGTTGTTGGATTGTTATTTAGGAATTTGTGGTAGTCTTCCTCTATTGGATCATATATTGAATCTATTGAGGAGCAATAAATTAGTGTTCATCAATAAGTTGTGCAATGGATCTCTCTAACTATGATAAATCTTGCATGAACATTTTTCAGTCAATGATAACTTCTCACACCATAATCAATAATGTGCACAATGGGACTTAAGTCACCATTGAACTTTGAATATATTCATAATCTATGATGGTGATAAATTCTTTGTAATTTAAAAATTTGAATTATATGTCCTGGGAGAGATCCTCTAATCAATCCACATGCCTCTATATTTGAATGCTAGCAAATGTGTTATGCATATTCTCATTTCAATATCTCTATAGCTTTTGCATGACATTATATCACGAATCAAGCAATTGTTTGAGTAAAATGTTTATTAATTTAGATGTAGTGGAATGATCTTTCTTCATATTTTAAACTTTATATACCCTATCAAACTCTAGCTTAGCTTCTGATAAATAATTTATGAGTTATTGCTTTTGATTAAGCATTATTTGGGAAATTAGTTTGGCTTAGATTGTATTTGCATCCAATAAATTATCATATTCTTCAAAGAGATCACAAATTACCTTTGTTTTTTATTCGATATTCTTCTATTTATTGTAAATGGATTGTAACTTTTACACATTAATCTAATCCTTTATTAGCTATAAAAATAGGGTTGTAAAATGCTTTTGTTCTAACTTTACTTGGTCACCTAGGTCTTGGGTGAACAACACAGGGCAAGTGTTATTAATGAGCTAGTGCACATTGGTGAAGTGAAGATATAAGTCTACATTGTTCTCCCATAACTATAGTATTTATTTATTTAAGGCCAAATACTTTTGCACTATTGATTCTTAAAAAACATCAACACCTTTAATTTATTTAATTAGTAAAAGTTTGGAAACATCAAGAGATGATTCATATATTGTTTTAGATAGAGCCATGGTGGAAGTTGTATCTAGGACATGTGTCTTCATGATGTGAACCATGGGAAGTGAAAATGTTGTGCACCAAGTGGATGATGTAGGGACATCTCATAGCCATTGCAAATTTATTTGAGTCCTGAGTTGAGAGGTCTCTTCTTGTACACCACTTGAGTAGATTCTGAGAATTGAGATGTGGGCAATGGATACTAGGTCTCAATTGTTTCCACTATTTTGGTGGTCTTAGTTTCTTATTTTTTCACAATTTATTGATATGCAACATGATCTATTTTTACCTTAGATTTTGGTTTTGCCTCTACCTTAGCCTTATTTTTGGCATCCACTTTAACCTTGCCTTTGATATCCTCCTTAGCCTTAGCTTTGGCATCTACTTCAGCTTTGGATTTTTCTTCTTGTTCTTCATCCTTCCTCTTTACTTTCTCTTCTTAGGTACACATAAATTCTTTGTCCTTTTTATCCTCTCAAGCCTTTTCTAGTTCAACTACTTCATATTTATTTTGTTGCATTCCCTGTGCTTCTTGATTTTTTTTGCTTCCTTTTTGCTTATTCTTATTATTTATTTTTTTCCTCCATTTATTTGACTCTTTCATTTCAATCCTTAACTTCTTAAATTTTTTATTTCACTCCTCTTTGACCTGCTACTTTTATTGTTCCTCATCCATAGAAGCCTTGCATTTTGAGTCTTCCTTATTTTTATTCTTTTCTTCCTTATGAACATTCTTCTCAACCTAAATTTGTGCCTTTATTTGTTTCTATTTCTTATTATCTTCTTGTTATTCTATTTAAACATCTATTTTCTCAAATTATTTCTCAAGCTACAATATGTTAATCTCTTCAAACTCCTCCATATTAATAGGTGAATCAAGCATTTTAACTATATTAGATTCAATAAAGAGATTGAGAAATGTAATTAACTAGAGTAATAAATAATACATGAGAGGATTATTAAATATGAAAAAATCCACCTAAGAAAATAGGGGGTGGGAGAAACCAAAAGCATCAAGTAGCGTAAAATAGCTAAGCCCATAAAAACAAACTAACCTATTAACCCAAGTGGTTAAAATAACTAACCAAAGTGCATATATTATATAACTTAGTCAATAACACAAGGTACTCACAATAATATGCTAACACCCCCACTTTATGACTAAACCATAAACAAGATAAATTTAATCTCTAAATTTTATGAAGTTGTTTGCACAAAGTGGTTTGGTCATTATATCGACTAGCTAATCTATAATGGGGTAGTAGAAGAGACTGTTGTCTTCATTTGTAACCAACTATCATATGTAATGATGGTGAACCTCAATCTGTTTGGTCCTAGAATGAAATACTAGATTCTTCACCATATTCAGAACACTCTGGTTATCACAAAAAATTAGAGTAGGCTTTGATGACTCAAACTAAATATCCTCCAAGATTTTTTTTATCCACATAGTTTCACAACCTACACTGACCACAACTTTATACTCTAATTATATTGAAAATAATACCACTATATTTTATAGTTTGATCTACCATGAGAAAACTCTTGAACTAAGAGTGAATACATATCCTATTTTAGATTATCTTGAGTCTATTGATCCTACCTAATTAGAGTCAAAATATCCTAAAAGCTCAAAATATATAGACTTATCATATAGTATATCAAATTCAAGAGTACCTTTGAAATATCTTAATACCCATTTTATATCTAACCAATGTACTTATTTTGGTTTAGACATGAATAGAGATAAAATACTCACTATAAAACAAATATCCAATCTATTGGTAGTGAGGTAAATGAGACTACCCAATAGTTACCAATACATTATTTTATTGATCAGAGGTGAAGCAGTGTCAATTGAAATTTTAGCTCCAACTTCCATAGGTGTATGAGTTAGATTAAAATACATCATTCTAAAACTTTCAATCCATGATTTGGAATACTTATTCTATGACATGAATATAATAGAATCACCTTACCAAAACTCAACACCTAAATAGTATTTTAGTAGTCTTAAGTTTGTCATGTCAGAAAAATAACAAATGTCAGACTTCATCTACTGAATGAGACTAGAACTACTCCTAGTGATGTTTATATCATCAACATATATAATGAAAATCAAGATATCATCACTAGACACTAGTATATAGAGATTTGGTTTAGAGTTACATCTTTTGAAACTATACTCCCTAAGGTAAGTATCTATCTTTATATACTAGGCTCGAGGAGCTTGCTTAAGCCCATTCAAGGACTTGAATAACCTGTAAACAAGATTTTCCTTACAAGGAACCTAAAAACCCTATGGCTGAACCATGTAGACTTCATCCTCCAAATCTCCATTCAAGAAATCACTTTTGACATCTATTTCGGGCACCTACCATCCAAACTAAGTAGCAATAACAAAAATCAAATGAAAAGTTACCATCTTTGTAATAAGAGCAAAAGTCTCCACATAATTAACCCCTTCCTCTTATGCATAACCTTTTGCAATAATTATATCTTTATGTTTATCCAAAGATCCATCTGCTTTGCATTTTACCTTGTAAATCCATGTACAACTAATGGATTTCTTTCCTAGTGGTAGCTCCATGAACTCCCAAGTCTTATTTTTCATCAAGGAATCATATTTTAATTGCATGGATGATTCTCACTCATGTTTCCCTTTGGCCTCTAAAAAATAATTAGGCTTAAATACATGTGAAATAGTATTTTTTAGAGAAAAATTATCATGCTCACCTCTATTACCAAACTACTTTTTTGATCTCAATCTTATTCCTTCCACACTATGTGGCAAGTCTCCTTTTAGTGCTTCCATTTTGGTAGAATACCACTTTGTCTTCTTTGGTTGTTCTATTGGAACCTCATAATGACTTGCATCAATTCCCTCCCTAGAATGTGATTCCACTAATGAACTAGAATCATGCTTAACTTTCACACTAAAACTTATAATATAATAATTCAAAACTAATGACGCAATATCTAAAACTATACCAATTTCTATGAAGTATGGCATTTATTCATTTACTATGACATATTTATTTACCACAAATTTGTTAGTAGAAACATCAAGTAATATTTAAGTTTTTTGATTTCTCACTATACCCAAAAAACATGTACACTTTGCTTTTTGCATCCAAGGTACTTCTCTTTTGACTAGGAATTATTAAAAAAGCTACACAACTAAAAATTTGGAAAGTACTACATCTAGAGTTTGACCTGACCAAGCCTCCTCTAGATTCATATTCTCTAATGCTTTTATAGGACTTCTATTAAGGATATATACTATCATATTCACTAATTCTACCTAATATCAATATGGGACATTTCTTATTTATACCATACTGTCAGCCATGTCCATCGCCATCCTATTTTGCCTTTCCATAACTCCATTTTGCTATAGAGTGTAAGGGGTAGTATACTGTCTATGTATGCCTTTAGTGGCATAAACTCCTTGAACTATTTTGAGATGAAATCACCCATATTATTCATTCTAAGATATTTCACTGACCTTCTCATCTATTTTCAAGCATAGCTTTCTAAGTAAATAAGTTAGAAAAAAAATCAGATTTATTCACTAGAATATACCCAATTTTTTCTAGAGAAATCATCAATCAAAAATAGAAAATAATGGGCTCTAGAAGGGGTATGTGTTTTCATTAGACCATGCAATTTTTCATGTACTAAATGTAATACTCCCTTCACTCTTAAATATTTACAAACATCAAATGAATGTCTAACTTGCTTCCCCAACTAACATCTAGTACATACATAATGACTATCCTGAATAGAAGGAATCCCCTTAACCATCTTAGTCTTTCTCAATGTAATCAAATAATGGAAATTCAAATGCCCATACCTTTTATGCCATAGTGAACTTGTGATATCAACCACTACAAGTGCACTTTCATTTGCCCTCTATGGATCTGGAAGCTTACAATAGACTTTCTCACCAATCCCAATAGCAATAATCTTGTTATCTTTGGTAATGACTAAACATTATTGTCCTTGAAAATTTACAACAGAATTAGATTTTCTAGTAATCTCACTAATGGAAAGCAATTTTTTTTCATGTCTGGCACATAATTAACATTCTTAAATGTGTACTAGATAGTACCATCAAATCTAATCTGAACATTACCATGCCCTTTCAAAAAATGAGTCCTACTATCTCCCAAAGATACAGATTCATTATTACTGTCATTTTAAATAAAATACACATACTAGTCCTTATGGCATGTATAATGGTGAGATGCCCTTAAATAAAAGTATTGAGCTCTATCCACCACATGATTACCACTAGAAGACATAAAATCAAAATAAGGAGATGATTCCTCACCTTCACCTTCATCTACATTTGTATGATGAGCTTTCTTTCTAGGGTTAGCCATATCCTATTATCTTTTCCTACAATCTTTCTTAAGGTGACCAGGTTGCTTATAGTAAAAACATTTCCACTTAGATATATTATTAGAACCACTTACTTTTGAAGTCTTTTTAGGATAATTAGTAGTTTTACCAAACTACATACCCTTTCCCTTGATGAAGAATGCACTCTCTATAGAACTAGATGTAGACAACATTATTTGCTCATGCCATCTCTCCTTCTGTAATAGTAATGTGGATTTTTTTTAAAAGTCCAAAGTCTACATCCCAACAGTCATGTGCAAGGACTCCGCAAATGACTCAAATGAAGGTGGAAGATTTTTCATAACCAAAGCAATCAAATCTTGATCATCAATAGGATTTTGTATAGCCTTCAACTGATCACTGATGTCCTTGATCTACAACAAAAAATTATAAATGGATCCACTTTCCTACATCTTAGTAGGAAAAAATAAGTTCTTCAAATATAATACTCTACTGACTTCAGATGCTTGGTATTTAAAAGTAAGACTAGTCCATAAAACTGATGCAATGGTCACATTTCTGACCTCTGAGATTATATTATCTAATACTGATAGTTTTAAAAACATAAGAGCCTCCTTATGATGTTTATCATAGTCATCATAACAATTAGTAGGCCTTTGCTCTTTATCATGCACTATTTGATCAAGGTTCTAATGGTCACATATTATCAAAACCTTATGACTCCATAAACTAAATATTTTGCTTATCAATTTTTGTGAATTTGATAATAAGAGGTGTTGTAAACTAGCCATTTTGACCTAGTTTTTCCAAAAAATGAATATACTAGAAAAATTATAATGAATTTACACAAAATTCCTCCTACCTATAGACTCAAATCATAAACTAATTGATACCTCCAATTTTTTTTTAAAAAACACTACACCATTTGGGGAATTTTAAATTTTTCATCTTTTAAAACACCAAAAGATGGACAAAAACAATTTTATCTATAGATCTACAATTCTAATTTAAAAAATTCCAAATTAAAAACCTAGGAAATGATGAAAATTTCACCTTCTAAAACTTTTCAAAGATAATTAGTCACCCGTAGGTCCTAATAACCCTTATAATTTAAAGTTTTGAATTATTTAAATTAAAAAATTAAAATAATAAAACTTTAGATTAAAATGTTCATAAAAAAATCATACAATCATAAAATTGTCCTACTTTTAAAACTTCAAATGCAGATTCTAGAAGAAATACTCAACTAAATTAAATTCTATCAGTTTCTATCATCTCCTCTCGAAAAATAGAAAATTTTAAACCCCTTACCAAAAATAATGCCCAAATGAAAAAATGGTCAATTTTTAAACTAAATGAAAATAGACACACGAAAAACATAAGAAAAATAAAAATAGACCTATGAGCCTCTTCTGCTACCTCCTACCACTTTTCCTTTGCTAAGACAGGTCTTGTAATGCTTCTCTCCTAATTAATTGCTTTCTCATTGGTCATAGGAAAATAAAATTTCTTCCTCTCATGGCTCTCCACTGGGTGCTCACACTTCTCCTTGATAAGACCATCCTCTCTTGCTTCATAGGCTTCCTCCCAAGCTTCCTAAATTGTAAGATCTGATTACCATATGAGATTCAATAAAGAGATTGAGAAATGTAATTAACCAACATACTAAACAATACATGAGAGTCCTATCAAATAGTCAAAAGAGCCATTTGATAAAATAGGGCATAGGATAAACGACAAGCATTAGGTAGCATAAAATATTTGATGCCATAAAAACAAACTAACCTATTAACCCAAGTGGTTAAAATAACTAACCAAGGTACATAAATAATATACCTTAGTCAATAACCCAAGGTATTTACAATAATATGCTAACAAACCAATTATGAATATTCTAAAGAGGATGGTTCATAAACAAGACCTCTTCATGTTATATCCTTATTCCTATAATATAGAGGAGTGAGGGTCTTGTTTTGCCTCTTTATAATATAGACTATCTCCTGAGTTTGATATTGGGGTCCCTATGCTTGTTGCATTCCTACCTCCTCCATTGGCTCTACAAAGTACACCATCTTATCTTTGATTTTTGGAGAGATTATGGTGTAGAATAGGTACTTGGACTATGAACTAAGGCTAGAGGTGGAATTTACTATATCATAAGGTCTATTTATTGCATAGAAAAATATATTATAATAATATCCATCTGAAAATCTTTGCTTGAAACTATTGACATGCTACTTATTTTATAATAGTATCTACTATGATGGATGAAGGAGGTTGAGTTAGATCAACCTACAAATATTATCTCACCTAGTTTTATAATTAGTAGGCATGCACTACCTTCTGAAATAAGATTTTTTTTCTTCTTTCTTATAAAAATCATTATTGATGTTTACAAGCATAGACTGTAGAACTTCCTATTCTTTAACACCTAAATTAGCTAGGCCACACTTAGAAGATATATTTAGAACATGATTATTATCCAGCCATGAATTTTTATGGCATGTTCTCTTCTTTGGTGGATGTGGTGAGGTTCATCATGATGGTGCCTTCATCTTTCCTTTGTCAACTTGTGATGTAACTACTTTTATGTATGGTAGTGCCTAAGGTTGTATTTTTTCTTGTGTATCAAAGGTTATTATGCACCTAGAGGTATGGATCATAGGGGTGGTACTAACCTAGTAGTTAGGGATTTATGGAATATAACTTATACATAAACATCTAACATGGTGATGAAAAAGGGCATTAAAATTATAGGTACTTTGGTTAATTCTTAAAATTTAATATGAATGCCATTATGTCATTTTGTAACTAATGTATGCTACCCTAGGTATTACATAACATCTTTGGATACTATGGGGTGTAATATCATCAAGTCTTAGATCTCAATCCACCATGTGTTAAATATCCCTAGCTACTTATAGTACTACAGTCTATTTGTCTAATGAATATTGGCAAACATAATCATGGGCAAAAAATTTTCATCTAGATTCATTGGGCCCTATGGTTACTTCCACTATGTAAAAAAAAATGATTAGGAATAATAATTGATATTAAAATGCCTATGATGATCTAGTGAAAACCTTCTCAATGTCCATAATAATTTCTTAGGCCAAAAACTCTAGCCAATTGAAATCCTTATGAATTTGTATCATTTGATATGTAGTGTCAACAATGCCTTTGGTTTCTTACTTTTCACTTTTAGTGGTATGCCAAAATAATTTGGTGATGCATTCAGAAAGAATGTGCACCTAATTTTCTTCTATAGATTTGAAAAGAATCCCCATTCATGCCATTATATACTTCTCCTTTGTGTTTGAGTGGATAGGTGGGGCCTTAGTTTTATAAGTCAAAGGATATTTGCCTCAAGATATAAGTCATGTTATTATTGCCATGGTCACAAGGTTGATGAATATTGTAACATCATACAAGATGTGATTAATACCCTTATTATATCTACTAAGTAATGTAAGAAGTATCTCATCTAGTTACATGAAATTAGGTAGCTTGATAATTTGTTCTATATTAGAACCTTGCAGAGGCTATTAAATCTTTAGAGCTCTTACTTATGCTACTTTTAGTTGATTTGGGATGAAGATACAAATTATATAACATTAATGAAACTATATGGATCTGGATCATGGTATTTGGTTTTCGTGAGTGCTAGGCCAATCCCCATTTCTTCTTTAAACACATGTGAGTGTGATTAATAGGTGTGTTTGATCCATATTTATATTTGTAGATAGAATTAAACAAGTTATTCTGATGTATTGGTGTTGATATAAAATATATGCACAATTAGTTGAATTAGATATAAATCATAGATCACTTTAGTTTGTAGTAGTTTGTGATGTCCTTGTGTTCTTATAGACCCTTATTATATATATTTTGGCACTTAAATCCATATGGTAAAATGATTTAAATGTGTTGAGATAGTTGTGCATGATTTTTCCTAAAGAATTAATGTCCACTGGTCACTGACAATGTCAACTAGTCACTAGTGATGTGACCATTACCATTCTACATATAAAACATTCATCCATCTGATGATAGGTATCGATGTGATGCATTATTTTATAACCTATACACTTTCATTTATTATGCATTCCTCTTTTTGACATACAATATGATTTGAGAAAGATGCAATCTTTCAAGTGTATAATCATTAATCATTTTTAATGATTAAATGTCCTTTATATGTACTTGGATTATTAGCACCTTGTTTTTGGAATTAATTAATGGTCCCCACATACCCATTATAGGTTGTCTTTCCTTTAGGCTAAAATTTCTCCCAAATCACACTCTATCACTTTGACTTAACAACTATAGTTTTGATTTTTTATGATATAAAAATCACAAAGTATAAACACAAACCTAAAAGTAAAATAACAAAATGAAAAATTAAACAAAAATCCTAAACTACATGGTGTTACTCATCACCCTCTCTCAATTTCTATGATAAATGATAGTTATTAATGATGGTAAAGCTTAAGCCTACAAGCATTTACAAATCCTGATAGAATGGTTCCATAGATATATTTTAGGAAAACTGTTTCCTACTATGAAATGTTATGAATGATAAAAGGTCCTTTCCATCAAACACACAACTTGCCTAAAAATGATCTAAATTGTATATCATATAGTAAAGCCACTTATTATGGATATAATTATTTAGATCATAGGTTGAGATGAAGCCACACTTTTTGACTTACCTTATTAACTTCTTACACCCATTTTTATATTTACTTACTTTATTCCATTTTGGTTAAATAAGTCAACTATGTGAGTAGAGAGTCTTGATACCTAATTCTCATTATGATAAAAATGCACAAATTAGGAACTATGTATTCCATGGGGATTATTGACATAATTCCATAGACCAAATAAATTGGGGTAAATCCTATGACACATTTATAGTTTATCTTGTATGCATTAAAGATAAAAATAATTCTATCATTCCAATTATCCCATTGTACATTTTATATCTTTGTTAACATATTGATCAAAACTTTATTTGAAGCCTTAGCTTGTCCATTTTCCTATGGGTGATTCATAGTAATTTTATAGTGTGATATCAGAAATTATTTTGTGATATTTTTTATTGTAATAATTATAAAATGTGTTCCCCTATCATTGACTACTTTGATTGGACACCCAAACCTTGTAATGATATTTTCATACAAAAACTCAGTTACATATTTGGCACTAAAACTTGGTGTCACATTGGCTTGAATATATTTTATAAATTAATTTATCATAGTAATGATATACCTTACATTATTACACTTTATCGATGGATTTATAGGGATCACAAAATCAATACCACACTATTGAAAAGGTTCTTCTATAAATATTGGGTTCAATGGAATTTCATCCCTCTAGTTAGGTTTTCCCATCCTTTGGCAAACATTGTAGTGTTTTATAACCCATTCATCTTGGAATAGAGTAAACTACCATATGCCACTTTAAAAAATATTCCTTACAGTGTATTCACCTTTGAAATTCCCTCCTACTATTTTTTGATGTGCCTTTCTATAAGTTGAGGTTGATCATGCTTTGAAGCCACTCTATGTAGCACCTCATCTTTTCCCATCTTATACAAAAATCTCTTTATGATGGTATAGGGAATAAATTATGTTATTGGTTTTTTTTGTCTCACTCCACATAGTGTGCTAAAAGGATTCCTTACTCTATCAAGTTGTCTATATTTTACATGTTTTAAGGGATCATAATTTTTTTGAAGAGATGTTCACCTCGTGATTTATCTTATAACTCTTTAGGTTATTTTACATTTTATATCCTACTCAATTGGTTAGGTCCAACATTATCTCATCTAGGATTAACATTTATCTAGAACTAAAATTATTGAAATAATATTAACCACTTAGAGATCCTTTCACCCAACATATATTTTTTATCCAAGTACCACAATGCTTGATGATTAGTAAATAACTCAAAGGGTGTAGCAAGAAGATAATTCCTAAACTTTTGTATTGTGAACACCATTGTTAACACTTCCTATTTTGCTGTAGTATATTTTTTCTCTACAACTAACAATTTTTTACTATAAAAATTAATAGGATGGTCTATTCCACCATCTCTTAGCTAAACTTACATAACATTCATCTACGTGAACATGAAATGGCTTAGTCTAGTCGATAAAAACTAGTATAGGACATGTAACTAACCTTTGATTTATCTTAACAAATGTTGATTGACATTTTTGTGTCCATTCAAACCTGATATAATTGCATAAAATTTTCTCCAAGGGAATAAAGAAGATATGTATCCTTTGATAAGATTTCTATAGTACCATGTATGACCCAAAAATACTTGCACTTATGTATAACTATTCAGAGGTGGGATACCCACTATGACTAAAATTTTATCTTTATCAACTAAAATTAATTCACTAAAAACTACATAACCCAATAAAACACTAAATGGTTTGAAAAATAAGCATTTTTTTTATTTTAAAGTAATCTATAGCATTCTAACATTAGACACAATTTAGATAAGTGATATTTAAACAAAGAAAATATAGCCCATAATCTAAATAAAATTAAATAAATTCATGAATAAATTCATTTTAAGTAGTGACCATATCCATAGAAAATATATTTGTAACATTCTTTAGGCCAAATAGTATTACCTTGTATAAAAAACAACCCCATTCAATTGTAAATGTTGTTTTGGCTTGATCCTGCTCTGAAATGGGAATTTGTTGATAACTAGTCAATCCATTTGTAAATGAATATAATTCATGTCATTAAAATGATTCTATAACCTCATAAATTAAAGGTATCAAAAATGTTTTGTTTATTTAATCATCATTCAACACATGATAATAACCACATACACTAATCTCACTTGAATTTTTAGGTTGGAAAACCATGGGACTAACCCAATCCACATTTTTAACTAGATAAATAATACCTACTTCCTACATGTGATCTAACTTATCCTTAAATTTTAATCTCATGTTGGGATTCAATATATATGGGTAGTCATTGATAGGTCGTGCACATGTTGTGAGTTTAATGTGCACCTCCCCCAATGATGGATTTACACTTTTCACCTCTATAAATTTAATGAGAAAAACATATTTATAGTCATTCAATAGTTGTAATCCTTTTAAAATTTTCATTATAAGTCTAGTAATCTCCCAAATTTTCAAGCTATAGCATAAACTTTGTCATAATATTCTCAACCATTTCCTTCATTGGCTCATGGTATATCCTATTAGATTTGCTAGGAATGTATTCTTGCAAAGTTGTTTGTCCTTCCTATTATATCATATTACAATTTATTATCTTTTATTCCTCAAAATTTTATATGATTTGAGTTGTTTTTGGATTATCCTCTCATTACATTTCAAATATTCCATTTAAGTCTAGATCCTCATTGCCTATACTATGTCAACTAATCTTTAATTATATTACAAGGTTTTATAAGAAATTATTTGTTATTTGTACTAACATTATAATTTTGTATAGCTACATTCAAATTGTAAGTTTATTCTTGATGTGATGATGATTTAGTCATAATACTTAGGTCTTCCACTCACTCATGACATAAAGACATTTTTAATTTTTTTAAAATAACATGTACTACAGGGTTTTCATCTTCAAAACCAAACATTTGAATAAAATCTCATTGAACATGTGCCCAATGCTTAGTTTCTCACCTGAAATCTTGATGTATATACCAAGTAGTATGAAATGGTGCTAAAGTTTACCTAAAAACATGCACTTAGTACTTAGGCTCCATACCTTACACATACCATATGTCTATGCACCTATGTACAAGCAACTCCAGACACTGTCCTTGAAAAATGGCTAATCTATCCTAATAGTGATTAGTTTCTAAAAACATTTTTGCATCAATTCACATTACTCATCCTAAGATATATGAGTTTTCCTATGAATTTACCAACAAGTCACAATAGTTCCCTTTAATACATAATTGAGTGCACTTACTCTTTGATCTATCTTAGGCACGTGATGCTCTAATAAAAAAATGAACTGATTAAGATCATTAGTTGTGAAATATTGTGGTAGTTATAATTTAGTGGTGAACACCATTTGTATAGGTTGTACCTCATGATATACCCTAACCCAGTTTATCATATGTGTATTTAAATCACTACTTATTCAAGATGTTGATTCCAAAAGTAAGGTACCTTTCAAATTAAGATATGTGTAATATGTAGCCATTGTACCTATATTATATAGACCTTATTGGATATTTCATAGAGGGTGACCTAAATTATTCAATATGAATCTTATCTACTGGTGCTTTTATTGTAACTTGTTTTTACATAGAGTATTATAGCTAGCTATGACTATATTTGATTTATAGATAACGATTAAAGGACTATAAGTCAACAACTTACAAAGTGTTTCATTTTATATCCAAATTCACCTTAAACCAGCTATTATCTTCATAAAAATAAGGTTGTTCTAGTTATCTATGGATAACATATGGATTATGCATAGACTTGTTCAAGGGTATCACAATTATCTCATCTCTTTGGTGCACCTAAAATTGATATTACATCATATTGATAATTGTTTGACTATCATAATACCATTAATTACTAATAAAATTAGGATAATGAGTCTCATATATTTTCATATTAATTACCTCAAAATACCCTCGCAATCTTAAGTCAATAACCTTAATTTATACATATTCAAGCCATCTAATTGGTTTTACTCTTAGCCTTACATGTAGATCTTGGTATCATATTTATCGTTCTCCAAAAACTAAACACAACATTAGGTACCTCATACCCTGTGAGTTTAATATCCATTGTATATTCAATATCCCATGATTTTTTTAATTTTTACATACCATACAACCTTATTAGTATGTTCTTTCCTTCATTATGTGCACTCAAGCAAATTATGTAGAATATTTATAATATTGTATGAAATATCTTCATTTCATATAATGATCAAGAGTTTCAATAGATATATCAAGGTAGTCACTACTCCTTGTTGTATTATGCACATAATCTACCCATATATTTGTGCATCAATAGTTATAACATCACCTTTTGATGCATTATGTTATTGTATATTCTATATAACTTATGTTTATTAATAGTTTATTAATACATCAAACTTTTTTATCTTGTAGTATTGGGATACTTATATTTTTGAATTTTCCTAATTCTTTGATTTGGTGGCATCTCTAATGGTGATAATCCTTGATTTGCGCATTACTACCTTGTGACTACTTACATGAACACATTCTCCCTAGGTTGTGTATTGATCATATTTACATTTTATATAGGTTTTTATTTCTTCTACTTCTCTTAAAATGGAAAATGTTCAATATGATGTTGTTCTACAACTCTTCGATATAACAATACATTTATCTTTGAGGATTAATCAAGTAATTCTATGTGAAGTGGCTATATTCACCTCATAGATAACACTGAATCAATTGATGAGCTTGTCTATTATGATTATTTTGACTTACTTGGTATCCAACCCAGTATCCTCCCTTATATCCTCCTTGATTTTTTGAAAAACCCAACCTTTCACTTGTTCCCCCTCAAATCCTTTTGATTATTATTAATGCACATCATAATCACCATAGTACCATTGAGGTGACATTGGAGTCCAATTTGATGGTTAATGTTGAGGAATCATTATGTTCCATGAAGACTAATATTGATATTATGGAGATAATGGCCTCCATCCATATAGACCTTGGGGTTGATATTGAGGCAATGAATACATCCACATAGGACCACCTTGTGTCTAACTAGCCATTTCCACCTCCTAGCCTATAATTCCCCACCTCATAGTAGGTATATGTTGTGTTATGACTACAAATACATTCTTGGTGATATCTTCCATTAGTTACTATAGAGCATAGATTTTATTTTTATCATGATTAGTTGACTTAAAATAATTAAAGTACAAGCTTTGTAGTTTTTGAATATACTTTTGTATTAAATGGCACTTTGAGGTTACATATCTTACTACTCTACATATGCCATAAATTTTTAGTTTTGATTTTAGGATAGTCATTCCTATTATATCCTTTTTAAAACACTCCATACACCATAGATATATATTAGGTTTATTAATCTCATGTATCTCATCCATATTTCTAAGAAAAACATCTATTTTTGTTTGTATTTTACAAGTAGCTAATGGAACATCTCCATAATCCTCAATCTATTCTACCTAGACTATAGCTGCTCAATCATTACACTTAGTAAGAAACTATGACTATGTAATGGAAAATATAGTTCTTGATTTTAGGCCTTATTAAAAAAAAATAGCCTTACATTTTTATTACATAGTAAAATTGATCTTGTTTATTATGTCTAAAAATATGCGGCCATATTCCAATATTAATTCTCTGCTTTGTTATTGAATCTCCTTATGATATTGAATGGTCTAACTTAAACACTTACGCATTTTAAATTTTGTAATTAAATTATCCTTAATTTTTTGAATATCTATATAATTGATATCTATTTTATAAATTGACTCTAGAGCTTAGTCTGTTAAGGATCTTATGAGTTCACACTTCTTCACATCTTCAACGGTCACTACAATAACCTACCATTTCATATCACATGTTAATAAATATTATTTATGGTCAAAAGAACCATCATATATATTTTAATAAATAAACATTCCTACATTAAATGCCATGCTTGGTGCACTTGTAACTACTACTATGGACTTCTACACACTAATTTTTACAAGCATCCTAAAACTAGTTTTGAAAGTGAACCCAACCTCTTCTAACATTTTATTATCTATTAATTTCTTAGTTTTTGCATTAATTTTACCAAATTTAACTATAAATTATTCAAACAAATTTATATCTATCCATTCCTATACACTTTGATTTTTCTTCTCTAGTGATAAATCTAGCTTAGGGGATGCATACTCTCAAAATGAATAATCTATGTCTTCAACTTCTTCTATCTGTGATCTTGAACCTGTAATACTTTTGTGATTATCCATAGCTTCCTCCAAAGAATATTATTTTCCTAGTTTAAATAATACCCTTCCTTGTAACTATAATCTATACCTATCTTCTAACTACACTATAAACAATCTACTTTCCTTTCTCTCCTCACTCTATTCCATCTGCTTTCTATCCCAAATTTTATTTTCTTCTTTATCAGACCCTTACATTCCTTACTCTACATAATATACACATTATATAATTTATATAACTTGTGTATCCTCTCTCTTGGATGACATCTATTTGAAATCATCTATTTTACTCCTACTCCTATTCATAGTTAAATTTAGATTATCCAATTTATTCCATCTTCTTTGTTGTAGTATCTCTCTTTTTAATCCTAAATTTTATTTTCACTCTGCCTCTTTAAATTCTCCATATTTTGGGTTTAGGTTCAAGTTCCTTTGGTTATATTTTCATCATAAATTCTTATATCTCATGCACCCCCATAATCCCTGAAGTGATTAATCCATGTTGGTAGGGGGAGGCACCATGGCCTTTTCAACAACCAACATCTTAATCAAAGTAGGTAGTTATTAAAGGAAATTTCCTTAGATTCCTATGGAAAAAATTCCTAAGTAGCTTCAAAATACAAATACCCTTGTATATAAAATTATGTGATGTAACCATAAATGGTAGTCATGGCCCAATGATCTACTACATGGGTCAAGTTTGTATCTAGAGTTCACAAGCTATCAAACTTTTCTTTTGTCCAAACTATAAATTTCATCTTTCTTATCTAGAAATAATAATACTCTAATATATATTACCATGCAACTAATAATTTGATAAAATCACACCAAAATATTTCATAAATTTATTTATGTTTATTTCACAATCTTCCCAATTCTTTTTCCTTCTTTTACAAAATTGTGCAATCTTTCATCGATCCATCTCTCAAAATCTATTTTCCCTAGTATCCATCTCAACATGTTTTAACAAAAGAGTCCATGATCACTACACCATTTTTTAGTAGAGGTTCCTAGAAAATCCATAAGAACATGCTAATATAAGGATATCCAAGCACTAAATGACAAAAATATACAACATACTATAATTTAGATTGAACATATCCCTTAATTAACTAAAACAAGAAAGAAGATGTAGAAAACAAAAGATGAATAGATACATAGCATTCGATAGCATATATAGACTAACATATTTACAAAATAAAGCATCATTATGCACACAACCATAAAATACATACAGGGGAAATTGTTTTAGAACTGTATATTAATCTTTATCACATCAAAACTATTTCACAATACAATTGAGCAATATATATAGAGTTTTGCAAAGTGATATCACTTCATATTCTATTAAATATGGTTCTCATGTTTTCTACATTATATAGATACTTTTATATTTTTCTTAGTTTGTTATTTTGTGGATTTATCCCACATTTATTAGTTTGACTTACTTTTTGTTTGTCTTTTCCTATATATGCAAGGATTTTCCTTTATAACACATAGAAGTTATTTTATTTATAATATATTATATTTCCTTTATCTTTTCATATTATCTTTGTAGCTCTCATAACTCTTATTATGATGTATTTGTTGTTAATGCTTCAGATCTAGGGCTTGAAATAATTTTGTTGACATTTCTTTCATGGTATCAAAGTTAGAGGTGTTGCAGCCATCCATTTATGAGTTTGTTATTATAAGGATGTTTCCAGTTATAAAAATTTCTTCTTGGTGTAGTGGAGGTATTTTGTATGGATCTTTGATATTTTCTTTGGACATTGACATTATTTTTGGAGAAATTGCAAATTTTTTTTGTAAAAAAATTATGAATTTCTTGCAGATCATTTTTCTCCTCACACAAATGTCTGATTCATAAAATTATTTCACTATTGGAAAGAGGAATTTGAGTGGTTTCTATAAAATGGTCATAATAAGTATTATATGAATTATTTAAGGAGACATGAGTATTTTAAGCTGACCATATGACAATGATTTTCTATGATATTTTTATGCGTGATTAAAAAAAGATATTGTATTTAAAGTAAAAAATCAGCATGGAAGATTGATCCATGTAGAAGATTGTTATTTTTCTTTCATTCAAATTTAATTAAAATTCATTTTTTTTAGATATGGTATAAATAATTTATTTTTTCTTCAAGCATTTAATTTTTGTGCAATGTTTACTTATTTGACCCATTTTAATGATGAGAAACTTGTAAAAACTATAACTTTTGAACCATGACTCAAAATTGAGTACTATTTTTTTTTTCAAAAGTGTATGTTTTTTTAAATCCATCCCTTGGGTTAATTTATCTTATAAAACACACTAAATTATAAATTGACAAATTTTGGGGGACTTACACTTATTAGGAGTGATCATTAATTTCATTAGAAGATGCTAAATTGTCATGGGGGGATTTGTATTTTTGAAAAGGTTCTTATTGTTTACTTTCTCCTTATAATATTTGTAAGATAAAAATGTGGATAAATTTATAATTGAAAGGTGTGTAGAGTTTTATGATTGGAAACATTCCCCAATTTACATATGAGGAAGAAAATGCTTGGATTATATCTACGCAAGATGGGGCTATTTTTTTGATTTGCCTCCATGTTTCAAATAGTTTTCAGTGCTATAGTAGCCTTATTTGAGAAGGATACTATATCTTTTGGATCTTGTACACCCTATTTTACTCCAAATTATTTTGTTTCACTTCATTTTCCTCCTATTAGTGAGGATATATCCTTTGATGATGACACTAATGTTGTTCAAGATTTGAGTCTTGATATTGACATGGGTGAGACACTATTGTCACTTAGTTATTTTTTTCCTAGAGAAGATTCACTCTTTACTAGTGACATGAATCAATATTCCTCTTAATTTTACAAGGACATACTTATTTATGGTGATCTAGATGAGGAATTCTTACCTCCTACACCTCTCACTATTCAACCTTATTTAGTTGTTAGTGATGACTTGTCTTTTGATGATGGCTTACTTGAGGTACCTATTACTCCTCATATAGTTTACACTCCTATTCATTTCATTGATCAAGAGGATATGATTTTTGAGAATGTGGTAGATTCACCATCACTTTTGGAGATCATGCATGAGACACCATCATGACTTCATGAGGATGACTTTTATTGTGCCATAGTTGTTGTTCATTCATCACCTACTCCTCTTTTTTGTGAGGATAATAGTTTTGATGGTGATTTTCATGAGGAACATATTATTTTATCACATTATAATTTAGATATTGTTGATACTATTATTATTTAATTTATTTCTTATCCCACTTTCGATCCACTTGAAAATTTGTTTGGTTACTTTGAGAAACATACTATTGGATTTGAATCTTGCATACTTCACTTTATGAGCTACATTCTTGGATGTCTTAGCATACTATTATAGGGTATTGTATCTCTTATTGGCATTAATATTTATACATGTGATGTGTATTTGGGACATATTATTCATAGAACTTAAGAGGAAGGAACAGTAATGGGAAGAACATTTTATTTTTGGGAATATCTCACCACCTATGTAGATGGTTGCTTACATCCTTTCCATCCATAAAAGATATATAGTATTGATCTTCATATGGGGTGAAGGAAGTTGTCCTTATGAGTGATTATGCTTTAATTCATTCCTTACTTCCTTTCATTCCTTTCTCTCTTTTACATCATTTTGGGGGAGTTTTATTCCTATGGGTTTTCTTCCTTTCTCCATTTCATGAATACATATTGTATATGAGTACCTTATTACACCTAGTTATTAGGAATCATATTATAGATATGTCACTTTATTTTTGGTTATTTTTATCCACTAGCTTCACTTGAGGGGATAATTTAGAGTTTGTTCTAATGTTTTATAGGTTCTATAGATAGTTTTATCTTTTTCCTAGTTTGTCATTTTATGGGTTTATCCTACATTGGTTAGTTTGACTTACTTCTTGTTTTTCCTTACCTCTATATGCATGGCTTATCCTTTTCAACATATATAAGCTATTTTATAGATAATAAATGATATTTCCTTTACCTTTGCAGATCTTGAAACTCTTCTTGTGATTATTTTGTTGTAAATGCTTCAAATCTTGGGCTTGGAACAATCTTGTTGATGTTCCTTTCACATTTCAACCTTTTGTTACATCCAAACGATAAACTATTTGCATTTTGAATACTATTTTTATTCTTACAAGAGATAAATATATACAAAAAGAGATATAAAATAAAATATCAATGTAATTCACACACATGTCCACCAATTACACTTTATGATTTTATAGCCCTATTTTAATCCAACATATATTTTTACTTGATCAAAGGCCTCTTTTAAGTATTAGGGAGAAAATATCCTAACCTTGTATTGAAGAGAATCTTTAAGGGAAGTAATGAATAGTTTAAAAATATCATCATCACTCATATTATGTTTTGATTTATGTTTTAAATACTTCTATTATTTGATAAATGTGTGAGTATATTTGTTATGAAATTTTTTAGCATTGATGAAATATTTGGCTAAGATTTTTTCAGGAAGATCATTATGTTGAAATTCCTTGACTAGAGCATTCACTAAATCCTCTAGTTGAATAATTTAATGTCTAGGAAGTTGGTTATTCCACTTTAATACATCTCTTGGGAATGATTTAATAATAATTATTGAAGAATGAAAGATGTTAGTTTGGAACCATTCCTTATAGAGATCACCAAAACAATTAAGGAAAATAACAGGATCCTTAGTCCCATCATATGCAATAGTTGGAGACACGTTTCTAATGTCTATGGACATAACAAGGAAACCAAAGGTTAATTTTAAAGATGTTGTAACATTTTATTATTCATGTGAGGTTTAGGTATGATATTCTCATTGGCATATCTAAGAGGAGGAGGGACAAAATTATGATTTTGTTGAGACATGATGACTGAAGTTTAGCTAGCCATTTACAAGATATTGTTTTTAATTTGGAGTATTTGGGAAATATTAGTTATTTGCATGATGTTCATTTTTTGAAGCATTTATGTAATAAGTTGAGTTGTATTTATAAGAGGATTTTAATTATAAGTAGTGGAAGGAGGATTAGAAATATTGTTATTGGGAGGAAGATTCCAGAGATTGGTATTAATTGCTTCTATTTTGAAGTAATAAAGTTTATATACATTCCCATTTTTGTTACGAGTGTAAATGGTATTACCATCAAGATTTTTAAAGATGATATAATTATCTAGATCATCATTTTGAGTTATTTAAATCATGTTACATGTAATGGATCTATATGGATTTTGAAAATAGTTTCATCATGAAGTGTTAGGTTTAGTAGTGGATAAGGTAGGTAGGAAATAACAACCCATGCAAAACCTCAATGAGTTAAGACTATCAAGAAAAATACTAATAGATGACCTCATGATGACTAATTGGATTTTAAATCTAATAGGATAATGTGACTATTTACTTGAAACAAATTTTTCAACTAGGATGATGTAATTGGTTATTGTGTTGTTAAAAAAGAACTATATGAAACATGGTAATACAGTTTCTAAAAAAGGCAACATCCTTGGTGGCTATGTGGACCATACTAGATTGATTTGGTCGATGTAGTTGGTTATGAAATGGAAAAATACATATTTTATCAAGACAATCAATTCAATCAAGTTAAGGGAAATGAAAATAAGAAAAAAATACCATATCGAGTTGTTTGATGCAATTTAGAAGACCGAATTATTAAAAATAGATTGTATCAAGCTATTCAATGTAGTTAGTTGTATGGTGATGTGGGGATACCGTGAAACATAATTTATCAATTTATTTGATGTTATTAGAGTAAAAACATAAGATAATATATCAATATATTTAATTTGGTAATCACGCATAGATAATTATATTGATGTTAGTTAATGTAGTTACATTATATAACACATAATTGTATCAATGTTGGCTGGTATAATCTATAATATTAAAATAATAGAAAGCAACAAATTGGAATCTAATTATTGTAAAAATTATTTTTCAAAAAATAGGATTAGGTAAATGTACTAAAGTCTTTGAATTATTCATAGACTATTATAGATATTGACTCATCCATTAGATAGTGTCAGCCTAATGTTTCAAAGCACTAACTATGGAGGAGGTACCATTGTTAAAGCCACTAAACTTGGTTTCAAGGGTAAGATGAGAGTAAATTATTGTATAACTATTAAATAATTTTCTATAGAATAAAATGGATGGATAAATTCTATAGAGTAATTTTTTACTCTACGTCATATTTAAATTATTCGGTTGAGCACAACAATTTTGGTTCCTGCATACCTTGGACATAACAACAGAGTTTTGGAGCAAAGGGCAGGTTCATTTTTACTTAAGTGTCAAAGTGCAACTAAAGCTGCCAAGTATCACCTTTCAAGCATGGGTCCTTTTCCCCTTTTGTTTCTTTCATTTCATTTTTGCCTAAGTATTGAATTCAAGTGAAAGCCACCAAGTGTTGCTCTTCGAAACATAGAGCTAGCTAGCTAGCATCCTTCAAGCCCCTTTTTGTAGCTTTTAGGAAGGCTACAAAATGTGCCATGTATCCAGTAGCAGCTAAGAAAAATGCACCACATGTCTGCATACACGTCTCATGTCAGCCCCCATGTTCCATTCTATTTTTTGGTAAAGACTTTCAACAAGCTAAGTATCAAAGAAGTGAAAAGTGCCAAGTTTCAGCATCTGAGAGACTTTGGTTCAACGCCTGGGTTTAATACTTTGGTTTAACACAGAAAGGCATCATCTTATTTTGCTTAAGCACCATAAAGTGGTGGATGCTGCCAAGTGTCACCCTCTGAGCCCCTTCTTACTCCATCCCTGGAAAAAGTGGAAGATGCCACATACCCCTAGCAGGAGAAGCAGAAGATGCCACAGAAGAAGTGGAGGTCACCATGCATCAACTTTTGAGAGACCATCTTCTAGCCTCATTACTAAATAAAGATTGTGGTGGGTCCTAGATGTTATTTCAAAGGTCTGTGGAAGTGTTAAGTGTCAACATGCAAAGACTGCCATGTACATCCATCCCCTCTTAAACAGTTTCTCAAGTAAAGAACGCGATGAGTTTTATTTTATTAAAACTGCTAAGTATTGAGGAAGTAGATTGCAATAGGTGTCGAAGGCAGAGCATTCCTAAGTAGAATATAGAAAAAGGGGAAGTCATCAAGTGTCATTCTATGGTGCCTTCTAGACCATAAAGAGAATATTCATGGATTGACTAAGTGTCCTCTTCCATTTCAATAGAATAGAGTATCTATCTATCTATTACAACAAAGATGGAGGGAAACTCGATAAGAGTTATTCCTGGTAGATAGAACAGTACACCAGGTAGATTTTTGGGGCTTACAAGCATTAAAGGGCCATCTATTTGTCCCTTGTAGGAGGAGGTAGAGTAGATAGTTGACTGGCCAAATAGGTGATGGAATGAGAAATTTAGGTGTGAAGGGAGGTACTAGACATGAATCACCATGCCACAATCAGGGCAGTTCTTGACAAGACTAGGATGCATTTGAGGCATAAAAAGTGCCATCTATTTTGTCCCCTATGAGTTAAGAGCAAAGTAGAACTATGCAAGAATGGGAGTGATGGAAGGAGACATCTGAGGCTATAAAATAATAAGAATTGTAAAAAGGAAAGAGGGGGATTTTTTCCATAGTTTTAGACTTGCTAGAGTTTTTGACCAGTAATATCATTTGCTCTTGTCTCAATTTCATTGAGTTGTAAATTTGATATAATTATGTATGTTTCTGTGCCTTTTATGTGGCTGAATGAATTAAGAAGATTGAGCTCCATGCCTTGGTTGGTGTTATTTGTGTCATTTACAAAAGTAGTTTATACTGTAGATTTTCTGTAGTTGTGATTAAGAATGTCATTTGCTTTTGTCTCATTTTCTTGAGTCAGAATTTCTACATAATTGTACATGACTTATGTGCCTCTTATGTGATTGGAATATTTTGTTAAGAAGATTGAACATTATGCCCTTGCTGACATTCTCGGTATCTCAGTGAAAGAATTCCTTGTTATGAGCCTCTGTTTCTGTTATTCTAATCTTTTACATTGATCATGCACTTGTCTGCACTTAAATGTAATTGAATCCTATAATAGTCTCACTGTGTTCATGTTAGGATTAGGATTACACTCAGGCACATTGCCATAGCTAGGTTTCATTTCCTGCACTTGCATTTCTATTTAATTTCCTATCCCTTTTCCCCCAACACTTGATATAAAAGAAGATACCAACTTCTCTAAAATATGGAGGTTGTTTCAAGCTACAATGTCCCACAGCTTGAAACTTCCCATTGTTGATTGATTAAGATCAAGTGCAATTTTAAATCATCAACAATTTTTGGCACACTCGATGGGACCGGTCTTTCAAGGAGTTGAAGAATTTTTGGTGTTTTCTTCGGCCAATTAGCCTTTTGGGGTTTTTATCAACACCAACAATGACTCTGAGTCAAATCAGCCAATCAAGCAGTCTTGGTATCAAGATATCACCTTTTGGTATGTATAATTCTATTACTCATAGCTATGGGTCTTATTCTCCTTCATATATTTTTAAAGAACAAGCTTCTCCTGGAATCATGTCAAGTAACAAGGATGCAGATGGTCATGAGCTATACCAATCTTATGACCAGTATCCCCAATATGTCACATCCCATGCTCAACCTAACCTTATTTTCACCTTCAAAAAATTATTGCTAGGATTTAAAAAATATGTGTTAAAGCTTGACAGCAGAAGGGGATATGGCCAAGAAATTCCTTGTCATGTCATCTATCAAGTAAGGGATGCGGTAGATATGATTAAAAGTGAGTGGGATCCCATTGAAAGGGAAAATTAGCAAAGGCTTACATATGAGATGTTAGATGTGTGTGGATTGATTGCATTTCTAGAAGAGAAGCTGAGCATTCATGAGAGACAGCCTTACCAAGTCTATCAACCCGCACATTCATATGCCACCCCTGTTCATGAGCAAGATCAAACCTATCAAGGTCATTTCCCCAATAATGTAGAGTCTATAATAGTAGCAAGGGAAGAGGAATCCAAACCCTCACTTTCCCCTCAAGTCCCTTCCACCCTTCCTCAAAAAGATTCTTGTTTTTCATCACAACCTTCTTCTTTATCCCTTTTCAAAGAATAATATATTTTAGAGGAAGCAAATGAGTATGCAGAGGAGTGCGCTCAATTCATGGCTAGTCAAGAGGATTCCATAAATATAGATGAGGAGGAAATCACCATAGGAGCACCCTTTGATGAATAAGAGGACAAGTCACAAGTTTTTGTCTTAACCTCTAATGAGGAAGAGATCATTTCTGACTTTTTTCTCACTTTGCAAGAGGATATGGAGGAGCATGGACACTCCCTTGACCAAGTCATTGAGAAAGGTGACACTATCCTTCAAGAAGGCTATGAACTGGTCAGATATGGAGAAGATAACTTTGAGACTCAACTAAGCATGGAGAAGGGATGCCAACTTTTAGATTTATCCTTTCAAGAGGATGAAGTCATCAAGGAGCATGATGATGCAATAGAGCTGGAATTTGAAGGAGATAGACCAAAAGATAATGGTTATCAAAAGGCATAGAGTGAAGAACCAATAGCCATCAATTTCTTGATGACACATGACAACATGAACTAGTATTTGATGGGCTTTCAAGGACAAGAAGAGTTTGTGGGTGTCAAACACATGTTTTACTCAGACTCATTTAAGTACAGGCAAATCCATGTGGCCAGCGCAGAGGACATTTCATCAAAGATATACCCGTTGCAATCACTGGTATGGAAACATAAGTTGGCTTGTCATAAATAAGATGTTGGAAAATTTGTTTTTGATCCTAGAGGGAAATAAGGATGATTAATTAATGTAGTTAGGTAGTTTCCCATTCCTGCATTATTTTGTTTTCTGTTATTTTCTCACTTTTTTAAAAAAAAGCATTTTAAATGTAGAGTTAGCATCTTAGAAGTTTTAATTATTTGAATTTTTCCACATTAAATGCTTCCCAAATCTTTCAAAATCTCTAAGGTACCTTACACCGCAACTTGCATAGCGTGTCCACCTCACTGTTTCCTGAAGATTGAGTAGGATTTGCTAACGGTCACCTAAGTTTAATGATATTTGGGACTTGATAGGCCCATAAATATCCCTTAGCAAGTTTTAAAGTTTACAAACTCTCAAGCATTCATGTGCCTACTAAAAATATCCTACTCATTGTGATTATTAGCACCTAGTAAAAGTTTGCTTCAACGAGCGTGTTTCTATCTTGCACAAGGCTCATACTAGGTATTATACAAGAGATATAGAGATGGTGGGAGCATAATCTTCACAACTAAGAATAGGGACACCTAGATATCTTGATAGGTTACTAGCTAGTAAATCATATGATGTAGCTCCTGCATAACCATCAAGAAGCTACCCGAGAACCAAAATTATGGGAGTCAGTCAAACTAGTGACCCATCAAAGGTAAAGTACTATGCAGATGGAATCATGGACCCAATCTTGAAAAGAGCCAGTAGTAAGAACCTAAGAGAAGGGGCACATCAAAGGTGTCTTCAAAGAGCTAGAGCAAGGCAATATGAGACATTTGAAATGAGGATATGGACCTCACAACTAGCTCAATTCATTATCCCAGCCATGCATCCATGCCCTAATGTGATCTAATTATGCATAGACTTGCTTCATGCACAATCTTGCACCATCCAACAAGGCCCCTTCATGTTATAGATCACCCCACTAGCTATCAAGGACATGCTTGCCCTATAATATGACGGTACTACCACCTTCCCCACTATTGATAGAATGCAAAGGACATGGGTGAACGTCAACACTCAGACAAGGTTTTTGAGGTCTGAGTTACAAATGGCTGATGAGGATACAACAGTACCCATACTCCCTATACCAAGGACTCAGTTCACACCCGCTAGCCAAGTCACACTGTCAATGATGGCTCTCATCTTTGGCATGAAGGATGACATGAAGGTATATGCTGAGAAAATGGCCATCCTTTTCAGGCTGAAGATGATTGATAGAATGTAGGAATATTGACTCGACTTCTTGGAGCACATCACCTTTTCAATCGTGGAGCAGCTAACTTAGTTCAAATCAAAAGGGGTATTCAAGTATTCCTCCTTTTTGTTCCATCTTATACTACATCAAAACCCTAACCTTTTCACCTAATATATGAATCTAAACCTGTATGACCTAGCTTTTGACCCCCAAAGGACCATTCATGTGTCTATGTGGACACATGTTTTATCAAGAACTAGTGACCCATATTATTTTTGGGAACTATTTGTTACCCTTGTTCTTCATTGCCTTAGCCCTGAGCCTATCATAAATAGGTTATTCCCAAGTGTTATGAACCTCTTGGTCAGTTGCCCAATCCCGTGTGACTTCTATTTTGGGTCCCGTCACATGATCATAAGGGTCCATGGATTTTGTGGAGAACCACTGTTGCTACCAAAGACCTTAACTCTTAGATTAGCATTTGTGGAAGTCACCAGGTAGGTGTCAATAGTTGATAATGAGTATGGCTCTGGGAAGAAGAAAAGGAAAATGTACAATCTCCCTTGGATGGCAGGCAACATTAGCCTAGAATCTAGAGAGGCTGAGACTATGCTACTGAGGAAGCTGGCCTTCCTGGGGTTCCTATTAGTCAAGGACAAATGGGTTTACAACCTAGTTGATTACATAGCTTCCATGGTGAGGACCAATAGGATTGGGGCCAAGATTGCACATGAAGGCCATCCTTTTTAGGAGACCAAAAAAAACCCTACAGAAGATGCCCCTAGTCTCTATGTTGAACTGATAGATTTGCCCCGACCACAAAATAGGCCATGGGAAACCTTCTATGACAAACATAGGGATTATGATCCCAAAGTTAGGATGACTTCTAGTTTGAGAAGGATGTTGAGGAATAAGGGTTGGGATGCAGAGAAATTTCCCAAAACACCCATGCTTTTGGAGGCATAGATTCAGATGAAATATGGGAAGAACTCTAGGATGAGTGGCATCCTTCCCTTGGATCTAACCTAGAAACAAGCCAATTGCTGACACTTAAGATAGAGCAGGAAGCTAGAGCAGGACCAAGCCAACAACTGCAGGCCTCAAAGCAAGCTACAACTACCGCAGAACAACAAAGGAGTGTGGTATCTTCACCACCAAAAGCCTCCCCATCATCAAGAGTGATTGAAGTCCCTAGTTCTCTATAAGCACTGGCAATAGCAGAGGTAGAGGGGAAGCAGACGCATTCAAAGTCAAAATCACCCAAGAAAAGGAAGAGGGTGCAATTCCACTTGGATTCAGAGGAGGAAGAGGATCCTTCATAGCATCTAGTGTAGGGCACTATAACTTCCCCTCAGGTAAGTATTACTTCCCCTCCTCCCTCTCAGTCTATCCCTTTCCCTCTCAGCGTGGTGCCTCCACCTAGCCAAATGATACCTCTAACTACAGTTGCCATTCCCATTTTTCAATTCACCCCATCATTAGCACCTCAAGCCCTCATGTTACCCCATTTCTCCCCCTTTGTTCCCAAAAAGATGCCCCTTCAGCTCACCCCTAGCCAACCAATGGCTATCCAATATGGCCTACCACAAGGATTCCCTTTTGCAGGAGGGCATATTGCATCCCCTTCCACCTTCCAGATGCAGGCTGATGTTGCTAGGAAGGCAAGAGAAGCCCAGTTGGAGAAAAAGAGAATTAAAGAGAATAAAGCACCAACTATCCCACATTTGAGGTCACAATTTGATCCCATCCAATAGCAGTTGACGGTCACCCATTTGTCACCCAACGTTACCAAGTCGAGCAAGCAAATGCAGTTGGAGGACTATATGATGAATGCAGTGGCCATTGACATGTCCCTATTTAGGCCCCAGGATAGAGTTGAGCTACTGACTGAATCCACTTCTATGGTCACATAAGATTATTTAAAGAAATCAAAAAGACTGTAGAAGATGGAGGCCAATTTAGCCAAAGAAAAGGCAAACTATAACAATTTGGCTAAAGAAATAAATAAGAGAGACAATGAAATAGCTAGTCTGCATAAATAGTTGCAAGATATTATTTCCCTTTAGACTCAATAGGTAGTCCAGGCCTAGAATGATTCATTGAAATCAAAGCTCACACTTGCAAAAGATGTAACAACAACCCTTAGGTGGGAGAATGCAGCATTACAGGGAAGAGTCAAAGGACTTTAGCTGCAAGTTACCCAATCACAATAAAGGCTGATGGAGGAGCAAAAAAAGGCTATGGCTTTTCAAGCCCAATTCTAAATAGAGTAATAGAGGATGGTGCAATTGATAATTGAGCTAGCTAATAGGCTAAGAGGTGCTGGAGTAATGCAACTAGTGAAGGAGCTCTATGAGTTAGTGTGGGAGAGAATCTCTTCAGAGATTATCTAGCTCAGGCCATTTCTCACCTTCCTACTCAATGCATAGCAATTGTACGAGAGGGTGGAGGATTCAGTGTAAAACACTCTGGCCATGGTCTCCAAAAGAGTCACAAACTCCCATTCATTACTGCAGAAGCTCTATGACACAATGGATGGAACATTGGTAGCCACAGGGATCCCTGACAGAATGGCCACTGTTAAATGGGTCAATGAGGTGTTTAGTTATAATGACGTGGCCAACAGTTGCAAAGACTATCTCAAAGTCATGAAAGAAGGTATCGGTGAGATGAGATAGCATATTGAAGTTCTAGTGCAACTAGGCCTTCCTTTTCTATTTCTAGATGTAAAGATGGTGCTAATGGTGGACCAAATTAAACTACTGCTGCTATCTAAATAGAGGGATCAAACAATTTTCTAGAGCTTGTGGGATGATTCCTCAGTCTCAAAAGTTGAAGCTATCCTGGTTCCTATTTCCCAATTGGAATTCAAGTTGAAAGCCGCGATCCAAATCATGCAAAACCTTTTTACACAAGGATATCATTAACCTTGATTTGGATTTCACTGAATTACAAAACAAGCAAGGGTTATTTGACCATGAGTGGTCCATCTACCAGACAACACTTTTGAAGCTATAAAATTTTGAAATTTTGACAGAGTGGGAGTCGGGTTCTTTTTGAGTAGGCTCAAAAGTCTTAGGGGTCACCAGTAACTGTAGAGTAATTTTTTACTCTACGTCATATTTAAATTATTTAGTCGAGCACTGTAATTTTGGTTCCTACATACCTTGGACGTAGCAGTAGAGTTTTGGAGTAGAGGCAAGGTTCATTTTTTCCTAAGTGTCGAAGTACAGTGGAAGCTACCAAGTGTCACCTTCTGAGCACAAGTCCTTTTCCCCTTTTGTTTCTTTCATTTCATTTTTGCCTAAGTATTGAATTCGAGGGGAAGCGACCAAGTGTTGCTCTCCAAAACATGGAGCCAGCCAGCTAGCATCCTCTAAGCCCCATTTTTTAACTTGCAAAAAGGTTGTAGAATGTGCCATGTATCCAATAACAACTAAGCAGAATGCACCACATGTTTACATCTGCATCTCATGTCAACTGCTGTGTTCCATTCTATTTTCTGATAAATAATTTTAATGAGCTAAGTATCAAAGAAGTGGAAAGTGCTAGGTGGCAGTCACGAAAGGCCCTAAACTAACTTTTAAATAAGCAGTGGAAGTCACCATGTGTCGGCATCTGAGAGACTTTGGTTCAACGCTTGGGTTTAATACTTTGGTTCAACACAAAAAGGTGTCATCTTATTTTGCTTAAGCACCATAAAGTGGTAGATGCTACCAAGTGTCACCCTCCAAACCCCTTCTTACTCCATCCCTGGAAAAAGTGGAAGATGCCACATACCCCTAGCAGGAGAAGTGGAAGATGCCATAGAAGTAGTGGAGGTCACCACGTGTCAACTTGTGAGAGACCATCTTCGAGCCTCATTGCTGAATAAAGATTGTGTGGGTCCCCAATGTTATTTCAAAGGGTTGTGGAAGCATCAAGTGTCAACATGCAAAGACTAACACGTACATCCATCCCCTCCTAAAAAATTTCTTGGGTAAAAAATGCAGTGAGTTTTATTTTGTTAAAACTGCTAAGTATCGAGGAAGCAGATTGCGATAAGTGTCAAAGGCGGAGCGTTCCTGAGTATAATATAGGAAAAATAGAAGGTGCCAAGTGTCATTCTCTAGTGCCTTATAGACCATAAAGATAATTTTCATGGATTGACTATGTGTCCTCTTTTGTTTCAATAGAATAGATTATCTGTCTATCTGTTATAGCAAAGATGGAGGGAAACTCGATGAGAGTTATTCCTAGTAGATAGAATAGTGCGTCAGGTAGTTTTTTGAGGCTTGCAAGCATTAAAGGGCCATCTATTTGTCCCTTGTTGGTGGAGGTAGAGTAGATAGTTGAGTAGCCAGACAAGTGATGGAATGACAAATTTAGGCATGAAGGGAGGTACTAGACATGAATCACCATGCCACAGTTAGGGCAATTTTTGACAAGACCAAGATGCATCTGAGGCATTGAAAGTGCTGTCTATTTTGTCCCCTGTGAGTTAAGAGTAGAGTAGAATTACATAGGAATGGGAGTGATGGAAGGAGACATCTAAGGCTATAAAAGAAGAATAATTGTAAAAAGGAAAGAGGGGGATTTTTTCCATAGTTTTAGACTTGCTAGAGTTTTTGACCAGTAATATCATTTGCTCTTGTCTCAATTTTCTTGAGTTGTAAAGTTGATATAACTATGCATGTTTCTATGCCTTTTATGTGGCTAAATGAATTAAGAATATTGAGCTCCATGCCTTGGTTGGTGTTATCTGTGTCATTTGCAAAAGTAGTTTATACTATAGATTATTTGTAGTTGCGATTAAGAATGTCATTTTCTTTTGTCTCATTTTCTTGAACCAGAATTTCTACATAACTGTATGTGACTTCTGCGCCTCTCATGTGATTGTAAGATTCTATTAAGAAGATTGAACACTATGCCCTTGCTGACATTCTTGGTATCTTAGTGAAATAATTCCCTATTGTGAGCCTCTATTTTTGTTATTCTAATCTTTTACATTGATCATGCACTTGTCTACTCTTAAATGTAATTGAATCCTATAATAGTCTCATTGTGTTTAGGTTAGGATTAGGATTACACTCAAGTGCATCACCATAGCTAGGTTTCATTTCCTACACTTGCGTTTCTATTTAATTTCCTATCCCTTTTCCCCCAACACTTGATACAAAAGAAGAGACTAGCTTCTCTAAAATCTAGAGGTTGTTTCAAGCCACAATATCCCACAACTTGAAACTTCCCATTGTTGATTGATTAAGATCAAGCACAATTTTAAATCATCAACAAATTCCTAACATTTAATAAAAATGAAATCATAGGCATTTCTGATATACCACAAGGCACATGGAAACTAAAATTCATGTTCAACTCTATACTATGGTTATGATTATTGGGGAAATACCCTCATGATAAGATATATATATATATATATATATATATATATATATATATATATATATATATATATATATATATATATATATATATATATATATATATATATATATATATATATATAACTAATGGACAAATATTTCAAATAAAAAATTGTGTATCCATTCATGAAATTATCTAAGTAGTTTGAAAAATGTTTAAACACAATTTCTAGGAAAACCCAAAAAAATAAAAAATAAAGTTTGAAAATAAATATCAAAAAATAATTTGTAACATTTCATGATTTGAAATAAATAGGTAGTCAAATTGAAATGAAATTTGTAACTAGATTCTAAAATGAAAATTTAATTTTCCTTGCTTATGCTTAACAAGGTAAAACAAACAAATTTATGTCAACTTTGGCTGATGCAATTATACACACAATACAAAAATGTATCAAGTAGATTATGTAGTCTATGTAAAACAAGTTTTCAAATAGAGATATAATACTAAATCAAATTATTTGATATATTTTTTTAAAATTATTTTAAATATAAAATTAATTCAAGTTTATCAATAAAATTTCTTAATAATTAATACATAATATAT
The DNA here is from genome assembly GCA_037957365.1 of Torreya grandis. Taxonomy (NCBI): domain Eukaryota; kingdom Viridiplantae; phylum Streptophyta; class Pinopsida; order Cupressales; family Taxaceae; genus Torreya; species Torreya grandis. Next base: position 4,995,406 of record JARHVA010000370.1, on the reverse strand, counting down.
AAATGTAAAAATAGAACTATATCGATTCGATTGATATAATTGACAGGTAAAGAGGTTTGATTAAACTATATCAAGTTGTCTGATATAGTTTCCTAGCTTAAAATTCAAATTTGGGATAAAACTATGAATCACCTACAAAAATAATTTGTCAAGAAGTCATTTGAATGAAAATATATCTATCTATTTGATATAGTTGACTGGAGGAAAATTTTAAAAATGTTGGTACACAATGATATTGATCTATTTGATACATTTGGTTAGAAACAAATCTAGAGATGAAACTATGTCATGTCACACAACACATTTTGATAAAATAAATATAAAGATAATTATATCAATCTGATCAATATAGTTGGTTGACGAAATGAAGGTAATGGATAGTTTGCATTAGGTAATCTATGTAATGAGTTAGGATTGACCTATAATTATCCTATCTAAATATCAGTACTCAGAGAAGGTAAATCAAGTAGAATCCATTAAAACTTATTTAAATCAGGATATGACCATTAGATTCATCAAAATTATCAAAGGGAATACCTAAAACACAATGTTAAGAGAAAAGGTTCCAAAAATTCTAGGTAATCAACAAAATGCAATATCCCTAACTAGGTCTCTATGTATTAAGTAATCAAATATCACAATCAAGAAATGTAAGGGGAAATGTTAGAAACATATTGAATTTAGAAAGGATATATGGTATGAAAATGGGGGCCTAGGCTATCTAAGGTGGATAGATGGAAGTGTTAATAATCTTATAGCCAAACTAAGTTTAAGTGTAGAGATAATTCAAACAAGGAAATACACATTCTTTAACCAGGAAATTATGAAACTTCTATCTATCAAAATAAAAAAATATAGGGTTAGAATATACTTACATTGAACAAAAACTATTGATCCTCAATCTTTACCTTGAATAATGATGTTTTGAAATATATTGTCTATTTGATAAGGATCTTAATGGCTGAATCAATTTCTAGGATAAAAGATTCCTCCTATTACATCTAAGACTCCATAAGACAAGTTTTTCCTTCCAAGACAAGATCAAAGCAATGAATCTTCCAAATTCAAACTTAGGGAATAAGTGAAATAAATATCAATTGAAAATTAATGTTCCTCTCTATTGGATTGAAATGTAAATTGTATTTATAGAGGTGAATGACCCTAATCCTTCCTAAATATTTAGTTGATGTTATTGACTAGTTTGATTTAGTCTTATGTGTACTAACTAACCTCAAACTATGTCGGCCAAGTTGGCCTAGTTATGAATCATGTACTATAACTTTAAGGATTGCATAGATTTAATTGATGTATTTAATATGGGATGGATAATGGTTATAAATACATCAAACATGATAATATAGTAGGAAAATATAGGTCTTAACATAGTTAGAAGATACCAAATGGAAGGAGATAGCTTAGAGGATAAAAATAAGGGAAGATATAATGGATGTAAGGATAAATAATAAATCATTTATCTTGTGAATAACCATCATTATACCCATCCCTTATGTAGTACACCCTTTAAGGCATGTACTCAGAGATATTGAAAATTAACAAGTTTCTACAAGAGATAAAGTGTCAATAAATGACAAAGTTTAAAAACATTATGTGTATACAAGGAATAAATATACACATCCTTTATTAATTTCCATACATTATCCAAATTTAAAAATCCGTCAAAGGAATAGCCATCAATAAGTGTTTGTATACTATTATAAGTTCAAAATTATAGATTGTCAATTGACAAAATCAACACAAAATATTACATTGCATACTAATTTTATATTAATTGAGCATACATATATTTATGTGGGAAAAATATTGGAGTAATAAAAACTTATCTCCAATATCTATTCTTCAGTCTATTACCAGAATGAAAATAATCCATGAGAATCATAGCCAAAAAAATCAAGATTGTACACATAGGAAAATTATACTAAAAACCATAATGTATAAAATTTTGAGTCTATATCTCTCATCTGTGTGATATATAATCCAACATGTGTATTCATGAATAATACAATGGAATTTGTATGTTAAATACCCTAGAATGGTCATTTCATACCATAATAATTTATTGTAGATAAACATCCAATTGGAAATTACTAAATATGCATGTACACAATTTTATGGGAAAATAATTAGTTATAAATGAAATAAATAATCCTCCATATATTAACCTTAACTTTTGTTTTGGTGTGAAGTAACATAAAACTAAACTAGATAGATAATAATTAGTTAATCTAAGTGTAGTGTAAACACACAATTCCAAATCCCTCCTTTTAATAAATAATTGGAGAGTGAGAAAACATAAATCTACGAGATATATACTCAAATATGGGTCTCAAAAATAGGCCAAATAAATTACATGTGTATAATTAAAAGTAACTAGGAAAAGTGACTCACTACAAGGTTTATAAAAAAATGATAACAAAAGTGGAGAGGGCTAACATGTCTCAAGGTGTCCCAAGAAGAAAATGACATAATACTCAAATATAATGCTAAATAAGGTGCATTAGATGTAACAAAGGTCATCAAACATAAATACACTTGGTATAATCAAAATTCACAAAAGATATGGTGATAATTTTTTTTCTAAATATGATAACAAAGAGGTAATAGGTGTTGGGGATGCTAGACAACTTACATTGTCAAGTTTGAATCCAATACTCTTCACTGAAGAGCTGGTATGTGTTGGGAATGATATAATAAAAAATAATTTCAATAAATTTATACAAACCAAAAGGTGTTTTGTGGGTTGAAATTCATGAAATAACTTAATCCTACACAAGTGGTATAAATCCACTAATTAATCATTGAAATAATAATTGACACTATATACAACATAATACATCATTAAAAAAATAATATTGTCAATGGTGTTGAAAGTGAAAAAGAGTTCACAAAACTAAATTCAATAAACTACATGAAATATAAGATTCATTGTGCTAAGGGTTATAAATTGACATGACTCTAAAATAGTCATAATTAGCACCACACCCCCATCTTAGCACCACAACCCCTCCATATTGTTGATTAGGTGGAGTGGTGCAAAATTCTATATGAGTATACAAACCCAATACTTGACCTCTTAAATATTGATAGCATGTGATAAAAATGATACATCTCACATAAAATTAAGACAATAATGATGTCAGTAGATGTGTCAATGTTATATATAAAATATCTCTCAATAGTAGGGATATGGTGGTGATAAGAGAGTTAAGAAAATTTAGTGAAAAAATGATCAGAATAGATCACTCATGCATGGAGGTGGAATAGGATAAATACTAAACCCTCTATGGTTTTTTATGACTTAATGTGAATAAAAAATTATCCCATTATAAAAATACATAATGATTCAATAAAATCTAAAATGTTGTCAATTTTTATAAGAAACCATCAATAAAAAGGCAATTCATCTTGAGACAAGGGAGTAGTGTGTAGATAAATAAGTTGAATAGCGAAGAACCATGATATTAAAATATTTACAAATAACATTAATGACACCACCACAAATAATCTAAAATATATCCTAGATGAATATGGATGGTCGATGATGATGCCTACATGGGAGTATGTAAAAGGTCATAAAAGGTGCATGTGAGAACCATCTAAAAGTATGTTAGGTTGATCATGCCTGATTGAAGCATTCTTAGTGATTTCATACCTAAATTAAGGTGTAAAAAATTCATGTTTTGATTAACATTATCATGATGAGTGGATGGAAAATTTTTGGAGTTGAACAAACATTAAAATACCCCAATGAAGATGAAGCATATGCATGATAACTAATGTAGTGGTGATTAATCCAATGAACAATATGGATAGAATAAATGATGCCTTATAAATATTTGCCAATAAATCCACCAATATGACCCATGAAATGGAGTATATAATAACCAAATGTAGTTGCATGTTTCTCAAAATAAACAAGCACATGGATAGCTATATCTAAAGTGGAGTATGTAGGAGCTAAAAAATAGGAGCATTAGATATAGTAGGCTACTTAGAATTTGGTACGTCATAGTATAAAAGTGCATCAAGTGTATTTGTATAAAATTTAGGAACAAGAAGTGAATGACATGATGGACTAGGCTCAAAAGAATTTATATCTAATATATCAATTTGATGTTGTATAATATAAATTATGTTCTATAGTTAGATTATGAGGGTGTCTTTTATAGAAAGGAAAGAGAGTAGAATGTAATTTCATATCTTAAGTTTCATATTCTATTTTATGTACTTAATAATATATTCCTAAATTTAGTATATTTGATAAAATAACATATAATTTTATGACTGTAGGTTATTAGTGGCTTGCATGATAGTGAAAATTTCATGGCACAAAGCCATTACAATAAGGCAAAATAAATTCCTTGGAATAAACCTAAAACAATCCATAGGATGAAACCCCCTAAAATTATTATAATGACATAGTTTTGTACAATGTTTTGTCCCAAGTGGCATAAAAATCAAGATGAGATATTCCCTCCTAAAATCTAAAGTACATAATAAAAGATGTAAATTTGATCCCTTATAAAAAATAAGGTGGCACTTTATGAATAGTAAATTTACCACAAAATTTTCAATCACAAATGGACAAAAATTTATTATAATTATAATTTTGAGAGAATATAAAAAATTTGACAACACAATTTTGGAGATTAAAAAAATCATGGACTTTCAAAAAAATGGCACCTCAATCTGAGATCTTTGTCAAAATGTATATCATTTAGAAAGTCAACGAAATTATAGTTGTGAAAAAAATTATATAAAAAGATGGAAAAATGGGAATCAGTTTGGTCAATCTAAAAATTTGATCAAACCACTTCTTATATCTGATAAAAATAGACATTGTGAAAAAAATTGGCCTTGACAAAGTTGTCTTACCAGTTATTATATATCAAGGGTGAAAGATATAAAAAACACTTAGAAATAGATTCTTAAAGGGATTATAACTCATTATCTCTTAATAATTTTTTTTTACCACTTCATCATATTGTAACACTATGACTATATATGCACAAATATCTATTTGAAAAAAATCAATAATAATACAAGGTAGTGTTGATCTTAAATAACTTAGAATTGTTGTTTCATATAGTAATAATTTGTTTCAGAGATTCTTTTTTTAAATGAATAAATATGAATGCACATAATTTTACAAAAAAATAATTATTTATCAACAAACCAACTAATCCTCCCTAATTTAAACTTAACTCTTGTTGTAGTGTGAAGTAACACAAAACTATGCTAGATAGATAATAACTAGTAAATCTAATCCTAGTGTCAACACACAACTCTAGAATAAATATGTGAAATTGGATCCATCTTCAGATTATTATAATGTAAACATTAATTTTCCATTCAAATTGGGGTGGTTTGGGTTACCTCAACCCATCCTATATAATTCCCTTTTCCACATCGCATTGGTCTCAAAAGTACAAGATAGGGTTTTAGAGATAATAGAATAAATAAGGATATTTACATTAATTTTAAGGTAATCAAACATGAAGGAATAATTTTCATACATAAGTGTAATGATCCAAAATTAGCACAAATTGGCATAGTAATTTTATATGGTTTTGATACATAGTGGATGGATCTAGTTGTCATAAGAATTTATAGAATATCATAATTTATCCTAATTAGTTTTAGTAGTATGTTTCTTGATCTAAGCTATCAAATAGACCCTAAAAATCATATTAAATTATTATGATAGATAAAAACATTAAAAAAAAATCATAAACAAGCTAAGTATGTTATCCCTTTGGATATTTATATAAATGGTAAAGTGCAATAGATCATGATTACACTCAAAATTGTATGTGGACTATTATATCTTGTGCAATATAAATATTCATAAGTTTTATATTAGTTATATTACTAAATAAAAATTAATATATAACATGTTGGTTAACCCTTTATTCCTCAATAATTAAAATCCTTGTCTTTCTTACAAGTTTTCATTCTACATTTTTAATGTTTTTGATTTTTGTGTTAGGGATTTAGACCTAATTTTTAGTTCCCCTTATTGTATATGAATAAAATGAATTTATCTCTTTTTACATAAGGTTTCAATCTCATTATCCTATTAATTCTTCCTCTATTATAGTTTTGACTTGTCCTAATACTTATTCACCTCACATATGATTCAAACTGACTATATTTTCCAAATACTTAAAATGTTTTCTTGGTTGCATGTATTGGATCAAAAACCTATTATTTCCCAAAAATTATGTACAGTTTTATAAAATTAGGGTTTTAATATTTCATTTAAATTATTTATTATGGCCAAAAACACATCTATTTTTCAAATAAGTTTTAGGTTTTTTATCTTCTGATATTCACCTAAAAACATTTTTTCCAAAACTCCTCATGGTTTCCTTGGGGTGGTTAGTTCTTTATTTTGGGTATTATGTCATGGTTATAATGGATATACATAGTTTATATTTTCTAATTCAATCTGTAATAGTACTAATTACATGTTTGTTTATTTAGATATATAATATCTATTAAAACTATATGATAAAATGGATTAAGTTTATATGTAATAAATTTAAGGATGTAATTAGCCATTAAAAATTTAAACACACCTTAGTAACAATTATTGTCTAAATATTCAATATGGGATGCTACTAGTGAGTACTAAATGACAAAGTGAATGAATGACTCATTTTGTTACTCCCCCTAAAACTCAACATACTAATGTCTATTATCCCTCCCACATTATTCTCCCTAGGCTTATATTGGGTGCTGAAGTCTAAATTATTAGGATATGAATAGGTAGTATTTAAAATGTATGTTGTCAAACTATTACTACCCATCCCCCACCACCTTGAATGATTCCAACCAATCCAACTAAACATATGATAATATTGATCAACTTAAGAAGAATCCAACTAAAATATCTATGGTATAACTAATTCATAAGCTAAATATTTATAAGCATATCTTATATGTTGCATTAAGTAACACAGTTATACCAAGTGATTTCAAACCACATCATGTGTCTTGTGTTATCAATACACTAAGATGGACTTGATGAAGTATCTCTTCTGAGAAAGAATAATTAACTCCCATAAACATTTTTATTCAACTTCTTCCATTATATATTCAAGTACAAATATTAAATAAGGAAATTAATTAGGTTTTGGTGGATAATGGATTTGGGCATTATATTTGTATTATCTCTTTACTTAACCTAATTGTTATATGATCCCATGATCTTGATTAATATGATATGAATATTTTTTGATTTGATAGTATGCCTTAAAAATGGGTAGGATAGATTACATTTAATATCATTGTTCTCCTAGAATAATAGTTATAGAATGCAAGTTTATGCCTAATGATCTTAATTATAATATTATATTGGGTAGACCTTGGATTCATAGTATAAAAGGAGTCCTTTATACCTTACATGTGTGTCTCAAACTCCTTCATTAGGTATATATATATATATATATATATATATATATATATATATATATATATTCACACACAAACACACACACATATTATGGATCAATAACCTTTAAATCATTGTTTAATTATATAATCTATGGATGATTACATATCTCATATGCAACCTTATCCTCAAGAGTGTGCAGATATCATTTTGAACAATGGCATACCAACACCATCATCCACTATATATATGTATGTGTGCATGTATGTATGTATATATGTATATGTATATGTGTGTATATAAATATGTACACACAAATACATATACATACACATATACATATACATATACATATTCATATACATATACATATACACACTTTGAATCAAGAACCTTTGAATAATTTTTTAATGATACAAGCTGTGGATAATTGCATACCCTATATGCATACTTATTCTCAAGAGTGTGGACATCCCATTCTAAAAAATGACATACCAACACCATCATCCTCTAAAATTACTCTTATACCATAGGAATTAGATCTAAAGTAATATATTTTTGGCCTAAAATATATACAAAACTTGTTATACATGGGTCAAGATTTTGGAAAACATGCAAAAAACATTATTAATCTCATTGTTGCCTTTGATCATAAATATAAACAAGGCCTTGGATATAAAAATGATTCAATAGTTAATAAGGAAAATGAAACTAAAAAAGTAAATATTTATAAGCATTTACTTAAATCAACATATAAGTATGTGTAATAATTTCATCATTTATCAACACTAGAAGTGGCGTATCCCAATCTTATTTATAATATAGTTTTTATAGAAATTTATAAGTTAGATAATTTATATAATGATTACTCTCGTGGAATATTTTTAGAATATGAGGAGTTCCCTCCCTTATATCATAAGAAAAGGTTTCATTTAAACAAAATTTTCCATGCATATCTTTCATAGGATGATGCCCAAATAGATGGTCCTAATACGATACCTACTACACCATATGTGTAAGATTAATCAACATTGATAAATAAAGAAATAGTTGAAATAAATTATGAAACATATAAAATTTATAAATCTGGTCCTTCTTGTATCCATGCTCAATGATGATGAAGTAAAATATTTTAGATAGGTACTTCATGACCTCCCTAATTTATTCTCCTAGGATTATTCATATATGTTAGGAATTTACCCTATAATTACAATGCATAGTATAATACCCTACCTTAATCCAAAGCCAATCAAGGATAAAATCAAAATTATGTATCAAAAATTATATTTATTAGTGAAATATAAAATCTAAATGATACTTGATATATGGTTGATTAAATAAATTAATTACCACATTCTTCTCTTTTATTTTACCCATTTCCAAGACTAATGGGAAAATTAAATGTTGTAAAGACTTTAGGGATCTAAACAAGTCTTACCCTAAAAAAGATTTTCCATTACCAAATATTGATATAATTGAATAATTTATGTATGGTTATGATATTTTATCATTCATGGATGGTTTAATTAGATATTATCAAATAAAGATAAATATTGAAGACTAACTTAAAACCACATGTATTGTACCATGGGGAAAAAATTCATGTGATCACACCATTAAGATTGAATAATGTAAGAGCTACTTATCAAAGGGATATGATACACATATTTCAATATTTTATAAATAAAATTGTGGAATATTATTTTGATTATTTAATTCAAAAATATAAATACCAACAAGATCAAGCTATAGAACTATGCCATATATTTGAACACTTACATAAGTATAATTTTAACTTAAATCATAAAAATATGTATTTTAGGTATCTTTAGGGAAAATTTTAGGTTATATCATAACTTAGAGAGGAATATAACTCAATAAAAATAAATTATAGGCCATTGTAGATATGCCTCCACAATAGGGGTTAAAGTAATTAATGTTTTTACAAGGATGAATTTAGGAAATAAGACATTTTGTGGATAAGTTAGATGAGAAAACACAATCATTTATGAAAATTTTAAATAAAAATACAAAATTTTAATGAGATTACAATTTAAAACAATTTTTTATGTAATAAAAAAATATATACTTAATCCAATAATTATCATGTGTCCAATTCTGAATAGGCCTTTGTTTATATATTTATGTGACGTATCATGCATTAAAATCCTTGTTGGCACAATACAATGATGATCATAACAAATGAAAGATATATCATACCAATTTTGAACTTCTGGATTATGAAAAAGTCATAATTTAATGGAGAAGATATGTCTATAGTGTTTTTTGTAGCATAAAAACTTTGACACCATATGGTTTATAATGAAATAAAAGTGTTCAAAGAAATGTATCTGCTAAAGTAACTAACGATGAAATCAAATTTATCATGATGTATAGCTGAATGGGTAATGATACTTATGGAATTAAACTTAAAATTCATATCTCAAAAATATGTAAAGGGATAGTTGATTATAGATAAATTATCCACAACACCACTAATTGACACATCACCTATCAATGATACATTTTGAGATGATATTGCTACATATTAGATTGATAATGATACTTAGACTATGCAGTTTGATGGATATAATTTTACCTTAGGTGATACAAGAGGGATATTTTTAACCAATCCTTAAGGACAACTTATTTCATTAGCATATTTATTAGGGTTTCCATGCATAAATAATATACCTAAGTATGAGGCATTGATTCTAGGACTATATGTCACCCATAAATTATAAAAAAATACTTGGGTATATGGGGATTTTCAACTCATAATTAATCAAGTTTCATATTTTTATTAGATAAAAATGGAAATTTTGGTCCCATATAAATATATAGTAGACTATTTAATTACATACTTTGATAACAATGAAACTGAGATCATACCAAGGAAAGATAATCATCACATAAATGTTGTGTCTAGTATAGCTTATCTTGTTCCTATTTGATAGTAATGATGATCAATAAATTTCCAATTAATGATGATTATAAAAACCATTATTTATGATAACAAAAATGGATTCCATGTTGATAGAAAAATCACTAAGGGAGGGGGGTGATTTAGTGTACCAATAAACTTTCTTTCAATTACATCCAATCATTCATGAAATATGAAAACAACATTGAGTTCTATCAATGCATAAACACCATTCACACACATATGAGTGGGAAATAATCATGGGGAAGAAACCCAAATATGATCCTTGTAAATGGACTACAATCCTATAAAATAAAATATCAAATTCTAATGAGCACCAACTCAATTTGGATCACCAACCCCAATGAAGTTAAGCAACCACTTGACTAGGGTTTAACAAGTACCTACTTACAAGGAAGCACCAAATTCCTACGTGACTTGGTACCAACTCATTTATTTTGATCATGATACCTATGATATACTATTATGGTCTCATTTAAAGACCTATTTCTACTCTCCCAATGAATATTTTATTTGCTTCAATTACTTACATCCAAATAGGCCTAAACTACCTTGTATATATACAAGTCTCATGATCACACACCACTTGATTAGACACACACATTCAACATCTTATGTTGGACATAAAATAGGTATTATTAAAAAATTTGGTCATTATTAAAATGATATTTTTACCTCTTTTGGTCTGAATCAAATCAATCAAGCCTCATTTCTCTTTTAGGCCTCATGGAGACATAATTGCATTAGGTCTATCCTCTTAATGTCAGATATTGATATTTTTAGGCTCAAATGGATTTATAAAAATAATTAAAAACATAAAATTAATTATTAAATGACTTATAATGACCTCTTCCATGCTTTGTTAGACTTGTATCTTTCATTCATACCATGAAAGCTTCTTAAGGATAAACTACCGTATTAGGCTTGTGTGCTTGAAAAATCTATCTTGTAAAAATAAAGCTTGAACACCATTAAGATATTAAAATATGATAAGAAAAAAAATTATATAGGTTATCCATGACATTATTTTTATCACCATTTTCTTAGAACACTTCCACTCAAGAGATAAAGGATAAAGAACATTTTTGCAACTTACTCAAAACTTCCACTTTACCTCAAAGACCAGTCATGGTGACTTAGACCTCCAACACCTATGTAGACACTTTCTATGAATAATAATGAAATTAAATGGTCCTATGAGTTATATATAACATTATCATATGGGTCTAATGCCAAATATTTGTCTTGTAGACCAATTTCTTGACCCTATATCACAAAATCTTATCTAAACCACACAAGTCATTTTTTTAGCAAATTTCACCATATTCACTAACCTCCAAAAATTATACCAAGAATTATCAAGACTTAAAAGTCATGTTGATGATTTAAAATTATGCTCATTCTAACATCAACAATGGGAAGTTTCAAGATGTGGGACTTGCGACTTGAAACAACCTCCAAATTTTTAAGAAGCTAGTCTCTTCTTTATATCAAGTGTATACTGGGAAAAGGGATAGGAATTTTAATATAAACACAAATGCAATAAAGAAAATATAACTATGGAAATGTGCCTAAATTTAATTTGACCTTAATCCTGAGCACAATGAAATTATATGTAAGATTCATTTACATTTAAGAGCAAACAAGTGCATGATCAATGTAAAAGATGAAAACAATAGAAACAGAGGCTCACAACATAGACTACTTTTGCAATGATACAAAAATGTCAACAAAGGCATAGGGTTCAATTTTATTATTTGAATTTTCTAGTCACATAAGAGGCACATAAACATGCATAGTTATATAAACTTTTCAACTCAAGAAAATGGGACAAAATAAAATGACATTCCTAATCACAAATCTAGAAAGTCTAAACTCTTGACAACATAGCCTAGACTACTTTTGAAATAACATAGAAAGTATCAAAAAAGGCATAGGATTCAATCTTATCATTAATTTTCTAGTCACATAAGAGGCATAAAAACATGCACAGTTACATAAACCTTCCAACTTAAGAAGATAGAACAAAGGCAAATGATATTCCTAGTCACAGCTCTAGAAAGTCTAAACTCTTAACAATAATTCTCTTAGAAAATTCTCTCTGGTATCTGATGATCCTCCTTCTCATGATCTTTGCACCTTTATTTATAGCCTTGGATTCACTCTAGATTTTCTGCTTGTTCCCAATCTAACAGCCCAACTAAAATCTAACTGAACTGGAAGTGTCTAACAGAAGATATTTTATAGATTCTAAAATGTTTTTTCTTCTGGTAGTTCATTGGCTAAAATAGATTATAGGACACTCCCTTCTCTTAAATGCTAGGTAACACTTATCCAATTTCTTTAAAACCTTCTTACTACTTTAGGATACATTTGAGGATGACACTTGTCAGGTTCCATAACTTTATTGAGGACACATGGCACTCTCCACTTTACCTATACTCTTACTATATCTTTGCTCAGGAAGGTTCTGCCTTTGACACCTATCGCAATCCGCTTCTTCGAACTTTAACAACTTAAAATAAAATAAGACCCATAGCCTTTCTTGCCTAAGCAACTTGAAAAGGAGCATAGGGATAGGTGGAAAACTCTGTCGCTTCATCAAAAGACACATGGTAATCTCCACTTTACTCATTTGGGGTTACGTGGTGGTCTCTGCTTCTTTTAGCTACCTTTTTAAAAACCTGTAAAAGATGACACATGGCAGTCTCCACTTTATTTATACCATAGAAACAAATGGGTCTCATTTCATATTTACATGGACAATGACACCTGGCAGCTTTTGCTTGCTTTAGAAACAATACTTAAGACCCACCACGGTCTTTGATATATCAGTGAATAAAAAATGAAGATAATTTGGATCGCGACATGTGGTGGCTTCCGCTCTCTTCTGCTAGGGTATATGGCATCTTTCATCACTTTTAGAAAAGGAAAATTTAGACCTTCCACGATTGCCACTTGGCACTTTCCACCTGATCTTGATACTTAGCTTTTTAAAACCTTTTACTGAAAAGAGATGAAATGTGGGTGCTGATATGAAAATGTGGATGCTGACACTTGGCACATTCCATTGAGTCACTATGAGATACATGGCACGATCTAACCAACTTATAGAAAATATGAAAGGTGCCTCAGTCAATGACACTTGGTAGTTTCAACTTGAGAAAGGATGCCTCAGATGATGACACTTGGTAGCTTTAGTTTGATTTCGACACTTAGACAAAAATGAATCAAAAGGAAAATAGAGCCTGTGCTCTGTTTCAAAACTTTGCCATCTCAGACCCAAGTATGTGAGAATAATATTTTTTGGTTCAGGACTAAAAAATAGAATGAAACATAGAGTAAATATTTACTCTATAGTTATTGGTGACCCCAAGGACTTTTGAGCCTGCTCAAAAAGAAACCACAACTCCTGCTAGATCAAAATTTCAAAATCATAGCTTCAGCAATGCTGTCTGGTAGGCAGACCACTCATCATCAGATAACCCTCGCTTATTCTATAATTCATTGAAGGCTAAATCAAGGTTAATAATATCCTTGTGTGAAAATTTTTATAAAATTTGAACCGTAGCCTTCAATTTGAACGAGTTGGGAAACAAGAACCAAGATAGTTTCTACTTCAGGGACTAATGAATCATCCCTTAGATCCTAGAAAACTATCTGATCATTCTATTTGGCCAAAAAAAAAGGTTCAATTTCATCTACCATCAGCATGGTGTTGTTGTTAGGAAATAGAGAAGGAAGACCTAATTATACTAGATCTTCAACATGTTGTTTCATTTCATTGATTCCTTCATGACATCTAGAAGCTCTCTGTAACTGATGGCTATAAAATTACAACTGAGAACCTCATTTAATCACTTAGTAGTGACCATTCTATCATTGATTCCTACTACTAACAATGTTACATCCATTACATCATAAAGCTTTTGCATCAATGTTTTCAAGTCCATTACTCTCCCAGAGACTGTAGCCAGAGTGTTTACAATTGAACTGTCCACCTTTTTGCACAATTATTGTGCATTTAGTAGGAAGGTGAGAGAAGGGCTGAGTTGAATAATCTCTAAAGAGACTCTCTTCCACATGGATTCATATAGCTCCTTCACCAAACTTAATACTCTGACATTCCTTGGTCTATTTGCTAACTCTAGTGTTAATTGTGCTACTCTCTGTTGTTTTGCTTGAAATTGGGCTTGTATAGTTGTAGTATTATTTTATTCAACCAACAACTTTTGTTGTAATTGGGTAACTTACAACAAGTGTTCCTCACATTTTCCTTGCAATGCTACCTTTTTGCACCTTAGGGTTGTCACCGCATCTTTTACCTGTGTGAGCCCTACTTTTAAAGAATCATTTTGGGCTTGAACTGCCTAGTGAGTATAAAGAGAAACAACATTTTGCAATTATTTATTCAAATTCTCTATTTCATTGTCTTTTTATTGATCTTTGAGGTCAAACTATTATAGTTTGCCTTTTCCTTGGCTAGATCAGCTTCCATCTTTTGTAGCCTCCTTGACATCTTCAATTATTCTTCAGTAACTGTAAAGTGGATTCAGTCAATAGTTCAATTTTATCCTATGGATTGAAGAGGGACATGTCAATGGCCACTACATTCATTGTGTAATCTTTTGGCTGTATCTGCTCAATTCGATTTATTACATTTGGTGACAAATGAGTCACCGTTAATTGCTGCTAGATGGGGTCAAATTGTGACCATAGATGGGTTGTAGCCAATGCTTTATTTTCCTTGATCTTATTTTTCTCTCTTCAAGCTTCCCTTGCCTTCCTAGCAACATCTGCTTGGGTTTGGAAGGTAGAAGGAGAGGCAATGTGCCCACCTGCAAAAGGATGTCCTTGTGGTAAACTATATTGAATAGCCAATTATTGGCTATGTGCAATCTAAGGGGAAAGTTTCTTGGAAATAGAGGGGGAGAAATGAGGTAATGTTAAAGCCTAAGGTGGCACAGATGGGGCAAAGTGAGAAATGGGAATGGTAGAAGTGGCAAGAGATGTCATTTGGCTAGATGAAATCATCATGCTAATAAGAGAAGAAATAGACTGAGAAGGAGAGGGAGGAATAATACTTACTTGAGGAGCAATTATAGTACCCTGTAATTAGCACTATGGGGTGTCTGTTTCCTCTTTTGAATCAAATTGAAACTGCACCCTCTTTCATTTCTTGAGTGTCTCTTCTTCTATCTGCATTCTTTTTCCTTCCACATCTACTTCTTGTGGAGAACTGGGAATATATATAACCACTACTGATGGTGAAGCTTGTGGTGGTGTAAGCACCACACTCTTTTGGTTTTCCATGACACTAAGAGATTGGGGCCAAACTGATATATTTACTGCAACTGCAGCTTGCTCTGAGGCTTGTGACTCTTGGCTTGACTTGGCCCTAGCTTCTTGCTCTTTACCCAGTGTCAGCAACTTACTTGTCTTTGGGCTAGATACAGGGGAGAGATGGCACTCATCCCATAGTTCTTCCCATCTCTCATATGTGTCTACATTCCCAAAAGAATGGGTTGTTTGACAAATTTCCTACCTATATTTCCAATAGGTCTCTATTTTCTCAGTATCCCAATATTTATTCTTTAATGTCCTCCTTAAGCCAGAAGTCATTCTGACTTTAGGATCATAATCCCTCTGTTTAACATAGAATGTTTCATAGTGTCTATTTTTTTGAAGGGGCAAGTTTGTTAACTCAACATAAAATCTAGGAGTGTCTTCCCTAGGATTTTTCCTGGTTTCCTGAAAGGGAGGCCCTCATGTGCAATTCTAGTTGTGACTCTTTTAGTTCTTATCCAGGAAGATATGAAACCATTTGGGTCATAAACCCATTTGTCCTCTATAAAAAGGAAATCCAGAAAGGCTAGATTTTTGAGCAACACAACTTCAATGTCTCTGGTTTCCAAAACCATCCTAGTTGTCATCCATGGGAGGTCATACATTTTTCTTTTCCTCTTCCCAGAGCCAAATTCATTGTCAACTATGGATACCTACCTAGTGACCTCTAGGAATGCTAACCTAAGAGTCAAAATCTTAGGTAGTAATATTGGTTCCCCACAAAAACCATGGACTCTTATAATGGTACGGTGGGATCCAAAATAGAAATCACAAGGAATTAGGTAACTAGCTAGAAGATTTGAAACACTTGGGAATAATCTATTCATAACTGGTTTGGGGCTGAGGTGGAAAAAATCAGGGGTAACAAATAATTCCCAAAATTCATATGGGTCATTAGTCTTTGACAAAATTTGTGTCCATGCAAATGTAAGAATGGTCCTTTGGAGATCAAAATTTAGATCATACATATCAATATACATATGTTGGGCAAATAATTCAGAGTTCTGAAAAAGCATGAGGTCAAACAAATAGGAAGAATACCTAAACACTCCTTTTGATTTGAAATGGGCTAGTTATTCTACCATTGAGAAAGCAATTTGTTCAAAAAAGTTGAGCTGATACTCCTGGGTTTTATCAATGGTCTTCAGCCTGAAAAGGATAGCCATTTACTCTACATAAACTTCCATATCATCTTTCATGCCAAAGATGAAATCCATCATAGACAGTGCATCTTGACTAGCTTGTGTGAATGGGGCTCTTGGTACAGGGAGTGTGGGTACCGTAGTGTCATCATCACCCATTTGTAATTCAGATCTCAAGAACCTTGATTGAGTGTTGATGTTTTCCCATGTTCTTTGAATTTTAGCAATAGTGGGAAACAAAGTTGTACTATTGTGATATAGGGCTAACATATCCCTGACAGCCTGCGGTGTGATTTGTATTGAAAATGGACCCTGTTGAATGGTGCATGGAAAAAATCTGCAAATAATTCAACCAAGTTGGGGCATGGATGCATAGCTGGGACAATGAATTGTGCTAATTTTGAAGTCCATATCCTCATGGCAAATGTTTCATATTGCCCCACTCTGGCCCTCTGTAAACACCTTTGATGTGCCCTTTCTCTAATATTTTTACTACTAGCTCTCTGAAGAATTGGGTCCATGATTCCATTTGTATAATCTATTATTTTTTCTAGGTCACTTGCTTGACCAACTTTAGGAATATTGGTCCATGGATAGGTCTTCAATGGCTACATGGGAGCTGAAGCATATGACTTACTTGCAAGAAACTTATCAAGGGATTCATACATCCTAGCTCCTTGTTGTGAAGATTGTGCCCCCTCCATCTCTGTCTTTTTTGTGATAATTTGTATGAACTTTTGCAAAATAGAAACACTTTTGCACAGGCAAGTTTACTAAGCACTAAAAATGCAAGTAGCAGGATATTTTCATAGATGCAGGAATGTTTAAGAACTTGTAAGCTTTAACTCTTGATAAGAGGTATTTATTGACCTATCAAGTCTCGAAATGGCATTAAACTCAGATGACCATTAGTAGATCTTACTCAATCTTTATGGAATAGAGAGATAGACATGTTATTCAAGTGGTAGTGCAAGGTACCTTAGGGATTTCTAAAGATTTAGGAGACATTAAATGTATTAGAGAATTTTGAAAATTTTGAAAATTCTAAGCTATCAACTACGTGTTCAAAGAACACTATTTAAAAGAAAAGTGGGAAAACAAAAGCAATACAGAAAGGGGAAACTATCTAACTATAATACATAGTATCTTTATCTCCATCCTGGAGCAAAAGAATTTCTAAAATCTCTTTCATGAGAAGCCAGCTTATATTGCTAGACAAGTGTTTGAATTCAATATAGCTCTGATGACTTGCTTTCTTTATATGCCATGGTGTTTAGCCTATATTTGGGTGAGTCTGAGTCAAACCTGCTTCCAACATATATAGACTCTTCTTGTTCTTGGAAGCTCGTCAAATGCTGGCTCTTGATATTGGTATGTCTTATCAAGAAGTTAACGACTATTTGCTCATCAATAGAAGCCATTTGACATCTATCATTTATTGACTTAACTCCTAATTCAAACTCTAGTTCTATTGCATGATCATCCTCTTTAATGACTTCAAATTACCAACCTCTTGAAAGGATAATTTTGAAAGAGTGCAATAATTTTGCATATGTAATTGAGTCTCAATGCTATCTTGTTCCTTTGCAACTAGCTCCTAGCTTCCCTAAAAAATAGTATAACCTGATGCAATGATTTCAAACAAACTATTCAAATCATGATCCAAGAAATGTTCATGCTCTTCCTCATCATCTTTCAAAGTAAGAAGAAAATCAAAAATTATTTCTTCTTCATCAGAGATTAGGGCATACGCTTGTGACTTCTCACTCAGAATGTTGAATTCATGTTGAGAGACTTGAGGATTGATAGAAGAAGTATCTTTTGACTTTACTTCCTCTAGAACATTTGGGATTTTATGATCTTCATCAAGTATAACATAAGTTCCTAGACTAATAGAATCATAATTTCCATATTCACTTTGCATCATAGCTAATAAATGATCATTTTCTTCTTCTTGATTATATCTAGTCCATTCACCTAGCTCCTTGACAAAAACCCTTTGTTCTTTATTCATCATAGCATGGCCTACCTCTAACTTTGTAGTTGGTTCATTGGTGATATGATCCTTATATAATGGCTTAGATAATATCTTCATCTTTGAACCATATTTGGTTTTTAAGATGAGGTGAGACCAATCAAGGGACATATATCCTCCTATCTTGGTTGTAAAGTCTCTTGATAAACATAAGCCAAAAATAGGAGGTATATCTATCACTACTACATCTTGATTTACAATTATATTGGGACAAGCATATAATTGTAATTGGATTTATTTAATTATCCCTATTATTTGTACTGCTTTTCCATCTAGCTGTATGACTCCTTTAGTGAGTGTTTCATACTTAATTTCTAAAGCATCAACTATTTAATTGGGCATTACTATAGTACTAGCCCCTGAATCAATCATTGCATTATGCAAAAATTTATTACCCACTATCAAATTTAAATAGAAGGGATTTAGTTTGGATTTGCTTACCTCTACTATATTATTCACTAGGGCTATTGTTTGTAGATGAACTATATCTTTGAACTTTTCTTTTTTAGCGGATCCTTCTTTGATAACAGTACCTTTAGGCACTGCTTAGCCTTGTAGAGCTTCTTGTAGTAGTGTCTTCTATTTAGGAATAGCCAATATATCCCATATTGATACTTATGTTGGAGTCTTCTTCAATTGATCCACCACATTTATTGCTCCCAGAGTTTGAGTTCTTTGAAAATAAGGATATCTTGTTTTTTCTTGAATTTGTGCAGGAATCCCTTGATTTTGCACTAGCTGAGGCACTTTTTGTCTGATAGCTATGTTTCTTTATCCTTGAAATGGAGGATTCTCCATGACTTGAATATTTATAACCTCAGGCTATTCCACCATCCTTCTCTTTGATCTGGTGTAATAATCAGATTGCACCACTAGTTTTTTGGAGGTAGATGCTTTGTTCAAGAAAACTGATTCTTCATCTTCAACCCATGAGAACAAAGAATGTTTTGGGGCTATTTATTCCTCTTGTTTCAAGGACATCCCTTGCATTTGAGCCACTAAGACTAAATTCTACATACCAAAAGACTGGTAGGCTTGATTATCACTGGAACTTGCAAACTGACCATCCATTCTTCTTTGTTCTGCCACCTTTTGTTGTAGATTACCCATAGGACAATCTATAGGTGTATGAGCATTTTTGCAAGGAAAACGTCATGCATTAGTGTTATCTTCATAGTTATTTTTCCCTAGAACAATCTCCCTATTTGAATTAGGAGGAATAGTCTGTGAGGGTGTAGGGATTGTAACTAATTGGTTTGTTGGCTAAGGGTTATTTTTACTGGAGGACCCTGGTACTAGTTTGGCTGAGATGAAAATATATTTCCTTGATAAATTTGGTATTGGGGTTTAGTATAAGTATTCTGCTATATTTTTATATTAATTATCTCATTAGAAAATGTCCTCAAGATATTCTTGATATCATCTAGCTCAGATGACTGAGTGGGGATAATTTCTTTAGTAGGTGGTTGAGGATATGTGTACATAGACATAGGTGGGGCTATAGATTTAGGGGCTTCTTGAGGTAATGGTAAGGAAATTTCTGGGAACATGGGCATGGAAGGCCTTAGGGGAAACTTTGTAGCATCTATTAAATTGTTCTCAGCTCTGACCGCATAGTCATAAGCCTCTGGTAAATTGTGTCCTCTAAGTGACTAAATCATAATAGATATATCTAAATTCAAAGCCTTAATATAAAATACTATAGTCATACCTAGTAATGGTCTAGCTGTAGTAGGGATTCTTTCCAAAGTCTTTTGAAATCTGGAATTGAAGTCAGTCATGGCTTCTTGTGGTGCCCTTTGAATGGTAATTAATTATTGTAACAAAGAAGACTTATCACCCTTCTCTTCAAATCTTTCAAAGAAAATATCTCTGAGATGATTCCATGTAGATATGGTATTTGGGGTTAAAGACCGATACCATTCTAGAGCCTTTCCTTTAAAATAAGCTGCTAATAATCTTATGTCCATATTTTGTTGTGTGACAACATGTATAACATATACATCTGATACATCTTGAAGATGTTCCTCAGGTGTTTTAAAGTCTTGCCCACTAAATTTGGGTAGAGATTTTAGGGCATTCACTGGGATAGGGTCCCAAGTGGCTGGTGGTATTTGGAGAATCAAGGGAATACCAGTGTTCTAGCTTACATAATTTCTTGGGGGTATAGGGGCTCCCATATTTTCTCTTGGTATTGGTATAAACTGGTTGACTCTTCTTCTTGGACTAGTTACCAAAGGTGGTAAAAGAATACCTAGATTTGTAACAGATTGTGATTTAGTTACTGGACCACAGCTATGACTCCTCATAGCTCTCTGGTTCATACGATCTTAAAAGAAACTTCAAGATTTGTCCCACTGGGCATGCCAAAAACTGTTGATGATTTAAAATTGTGCTTGTTCTAACATCAACAATGGGAAGTTTCAAGATGTGGGACTTGCGACTTGAAACAACCTCCAAATTTTTAAGAAGCTAGTCTCTTCTTTATACCAAGTGTATACTAGGAAAAGGGATAGGAATTTTAATAGAAACACAAATGCAAGAAAGAAAATCTCACTATGGCAATGTGCTTGAATGTAATTCAACCTTAATCCTGAGCACAGTGAAACTATATGTAAGATTCATTTACATTTAAGATAAAACAAGTGCATGATCAATGTAAAAGATGGAAACAATGGAAATAGAGGCTCACAGCATAGACTACTTTTTTAGTGATACATAAAATGTCAATAAAGGCATAGGGTTCAATCTTCTTATTTGAATTTTACAGTCACATAAGAGGCATAGAAACACGCATAGTTATATAAACTTTTCAACTCAAGAAAATGGGACAAAAGCAAATGACATTCCTAATCACAGCTGTAGAAAGTCTAAACTCTTGACAACACAATCTAGACTACTTTTGCAATAACATAGAAAGTATCAACAAAGGCACAAGATTCAATCTTCTCATTAATTTTCCAGTCACATAAGAGGCAAAAAAACACACATAGTTACATAAACATTCCAACTTAAGAAGATAAAACAAAGAAAAATGATATTCCTAGTCATAGCTCTAGAAAGTCTAAACTTTTAACAATAATTCTCTCAGAAAATTCTCTCTAGTATCTGATGATCCTCCTTCTTGTGATCTCTGCACCCTTATTTATAGTCTTGGATTCACTCAATATTTTCTACTTGTTCCCAATATAATGGCCCAACTGAAATTTAATCAAACTAGAAGTGTCTAACTAAAGATATTTTATAGATTTTGAAATACTTTATCTTCTGGCAATTCATTGGCTAAAACAGATTGTAGGATGCTTCCTTCTCTTAAACACTAGGTAACACTTAGCCAATTTCTTGAAAACCTTCTTATTACTTTAGGAGA
Organism: Torreya grandis; assembly: GCA_037957365.1. NCBI lineage: Eukaryota > Viridiplantae > Streptophyta > Pinopsida > Cupressales > Taxaceae > Torreya > Torreya grandis. The sequence goes on along the minus strand of JARHVA010000370.1, from coordinate 4,973,155 downwards.
CATTGGAGGATGACACTTGTCAGGTTCCGTAACCTTATTGAGGGCACATGGCACTCTCCGCTTTACCTATACTCTTACTATAACTTTGCTTAGGAATGTTCCACCTTTAACACCAGTCATGATCCACTTCTTCAAAATTTAACATCTTAAAAGAAAATAAGACCCACAGCCTTTCTTTCCCAAGCAACTTGAAAAGGATCATAGGGACAGGTGGCAAACTCCACTACTTCATCAAAAGACACATGGCAATCTCTACTTTATTCATTTGGGGTTACGTGGTGGTCTCCACTTATTTTAGCTACCTTTTTAGAAATCTGATAAAGATGACACGTGGTGGTCTTTGCTTTACTCTATTTATACCATAGAAACAAATGGGTCTCATTTCATATTTACACAGACAGTGATACCTGGCAGCTTTCACTTGCTTTAGAAACAACACTTAAGACCCACCATGCTCTTTGCTATATTAGTGAAGCAAAAATGAAGATAATTCAGATTGTGACATGTGGTGCCTTTCACTCTCTTTTGCTAGGGTACGTGGCATCTTTCATCACTTTTATAAAAGCAAAATTGAGACCTTCTACGATTGCCACTTGGTACTTTCCACTTGATCCTGATACTTAGCTTGTTAAAACCTTTCACTGAAAAGAGATGAAATGTGGGTGCCAATATGAAAATGTGGATGTTGACACTTGGCATGTTCTGCAAAGTTGCTATGAGATACGTGGCACGTTCTGACCAACTCATAGAAAATATGAAAGGTGCCTCGATTGATGACACTTGGCAATTTTTTCTTGAGAAAGTATGCCTCAGATGATGACACTTGGTAGCTTCCATTTGATTTTGACACTTAGATAAAAATGAATCAAAAGGAAAATAGAGCCTGTGCTCTATTTCAAAACTTCACCATCTCAGACCCAAGTATGTGGGAATAATATTTTGTGGCACGTGACTAAAAAATATAATGAAACATAGAGTAAAAATTTAATCTACAAGTCATAAATAAACTCTTAATTCACTTTTTTGCATCAATCTAACATGATCAGACCCTCAAATCCTTCTTCTCATCTCTATTTGGGTTTTTCATTGTTCACACCATTAGGTCTGTGTATGACTGGCCAAGTTGGATGAAAAATTAACACACTTGAAAGATCTAAAATATCCAAAAACCATCATGGACATGTATTATGAGTCTCTATATTATTATTCCATTCATTTAATTCTATTGACCAATGTAACTTTTTAGAGTTAAAGCAACTTTTTGACAAATAAGCTTAGTTTAATAATATCCTTCACATTAAGTTATTATTAGGGTTTTAGGGAGGTTTAACATAGGTTTTGGTGTTAATGATTGTTCACTTCCACTTAAATCCAAAAGCAATGCTTAGAGATATTATATAAGACCCTTACCCATCTCTCCTTAATATATTAGGTTCACATGAAAGGGTTACATGTGATAAAATCCATATGAAAATGATTCTAGAGTCTTGAGACTTCATTTTGTGAACTCGAGAAAGCCTCAATTAGTGTTGTATGCAATTTCATTCAAACCATGACCTCAAAATTTTTGAATAGCCAAAAACACTTACCCTACCTTTATCCATGATCACATATGAAAAATTTACTTGAAATATGATCTTCATACCTCATTAGGCTAGGTAGGTTCTAAGAGAGGTCCAGGTGTAGGCTTAGTCTAAAGCTCCTACCCCTATAGGCTCACCCTATAACTCTCATGAATGATTCAATGCCTTTCATACATGCTCAAAAAATTCCATATAGCCTTCATATGCCTATGTTCATCTATTTTCATGCACATACCTCTTCATGTCATGACTAGGCTCACGAATAGGCTTCCTATTCACTTTTTCATCAATAACTTGTACCTTCATAAAAACATAAGACATTAGTTGCCTTAAAATTATCTCTTAGTTTCATTAAATTTTTTTCTTTCTTTATATCTCATGGATACAACACACTCCTATGCATCTTATCATATCACACATTGCCAGACTAGGCTTAGTCACATTTGACATCATACTTCACAAGATATACCTTTGACATCAATGAAAATGCTTAACAATATCCCCTTTTACCATTGATGGAAACCACTCTTATAACCTTCTCTCAACATGTAATTTATCCCTCATTCTAAACTTTTTTCCTCCTATGACATAAGTGACAAAGAGATGCTTATAAATTCTTGGATCATACTTATTTATCCTAAACACTTAACACATAGGATTATGAGATAATGAAGCATTATACACACTTGATCCCCTATCTCCATGCATACCTTCTCAACACTACTCACCTAATTTTGGAGTTAATAAACCACTTGATTATCTCCCCTAATCAATTGACTTCCTTAATGACTACTAGGGGTAAGAACTACATCCAATTCCTATCTTAGATGTTCAAATATTACCTTTAGAAGTGGTGTGGTCAAAATGTCTACAATTTGATCCTTTTTAGAAAAATATTCAAGTTTAACACTCTGTTCACTTACCTGATCTCTTAGTAAATGATATCTAATGGGAATGTGCTTACTTCTTGAGTGCATGATAGGTTTATTTGAGATGCTTATAACACTTGTATTATCACAAAGATATGGCTAAGACTATCATAATCCACTCTGTAGTCTTTTAAGGTATGTCTCATCCATAGGAATTGAGTTTAAAATGAATTTGATACAATGTATTTAGACTCAAAAGTAGATAATTCCATAAAATGATGCTTCTTACTCATCCATGATACTGGACATTCTCCTAAGAAGAAATATCCTCCACTAGTGATCTTCTTATCATCTAGAATCCTTATTTAGTCTGCATCTATATAGGTTGTCAAGTCAAATTCCATGCTCTTAGGATATCACAACCCAAACTCCATATTCCCCTTAAGATACCTAAGTATCCTTTCTATCACTTGTAAATGATTTTCCTTTGGGTTTGATTGAAACCTTCCCACAAGAGCTACTACTTGCATGATGTCAATTCTAAAGGTGGTAGTGTACAAAAAAATTCCAATCATTGACCTGTATGATGTTTGGTTGACCCTTGGAGATTCATCTTTCTTGCTCAATTTACACCCTATGATCATAGGTGTGCTAACTACCTTGAAATCTTCCATCTCAAATTTCTTCAACATCTCTTTTATGTATTTATCTTGTGATATGAATACACCTCTTTCTAATTGATTGATTTGTAACACAAGAAATAATGATAGTTCCCTTAACATGGACATATCAAACTCCTTCATCACATATGCAATGGCCTTAGTTATACTCACACTATTTACACCAAAGATGATGTCATCCACATAGACAACTACTATCAATTGATGGTTATCTTCTATCTTTATGTATAACTTACTATTTTTAACTCCTATTTTGAATCCTTGATCCAATAGATAACTATCTAATCTAGCATACTAAGCTCTAAGAGATTGATTTAGACCATAAAGATCCTTTTTAAATATACAAACATAGTCCTTGTTACTTGATAGTGATAAACCCTTAGGTTTCTCTATGTATACCTCCTTTTCTAAGTTCCCATTTAAAAAGGTAGATTTGACATCCATCTGGTACACCTTGAACCCTTTGAATCCTACATGTGATAGAAAAAATATGATGGCTTTCAATCTTTCTACTGGAGCAAAGGTTTCCTCAAACTTTACCCCTTATACTTGAGCGTACCCCTTGCATACCAATTTGGCCTTGTTCCTAGTGACTTCTCCATCTTCATTCAACTTGTTCTTAAACACCCATTTAGTTCTAATGACATTATTTTTTCTAGGCCTAGGAACTAGTTCCCAAGTTTTATCCTTTTCTATTTGGTCTAACTCCTCATTCATAACACCTATCCAAAACTTATCTTTACTTGCCTCTACAACTTTCTTAGGTGTAATCTTAAATAATAGAGAAACCTTCTCTTAATTTAGGTTACTTACCAGTCTTCTCCTTGTTTACATACGTACATCTTTATTTTTAATTATTTGAGATTAAGGGTGATCTCTTTGAATCTATATTGAGGGGCCTTTTGAGTCTTGTCTTTCCTAAACTTATTCTTCCTCATCAATATCTAATTTTTCCTCTTCATTCTTGAATTCTAGATTCTCTGATGTATCCTTTCACTATTAGTGTGACTTATTTGTCTCATCAATATTCACATGGTGTTTTCCACAATTTTATGTAAGCTCTTGTTATAACATCTATAGGCTGAGCTCACTTATGAGTATCCCAATAATATACCTTCATCATAATTGGAGTCAAACTTACTTAATTATTACACATATTTTTTGATGAAACATTTATTCCCAAACACTCTAAAGTATTCCACATTAGTAGGTCTACCTTTCCATAGTTCATAAGGATTATTATTTCCATTATTCCTTATCTATCCTCTATTATAAATGTAGACTATAGTGCTCACTGCCTCTCTCTAGTATCCATCAAATAATCTTGACTCATTTATCATAGTTCTTGCCATCTTTTGAACTGTCCTATTCTTTCTTTCCACTACCCCATTCTTCTGAATTGTTCTAGTTGTTAATAATTATATCCTTATCCCATAGACCTCACATAAGTCATCAAAATAATTAGACCAAAAATATCCCCCTCTATCATATCTCAATCATTTGATCTTTTCATTCTTCTCATTCTCAATAAGATCCTTGAATTCCTTAAACTTATCAAAAGATTTTGACTTTTCTTTCAATAATGCTACCCAAGTCAGCCTTGTATATTAATCTATGAGTAACATGAAATATCTATCCATTTGATTGCATTAGATTCTTGTAGGTCCACAAAGATCAATATGTATTATCTCTAAAGGTTTTGTATTAGAGTACTCCTTGGACTTGAACCTTCTTCTAGTCTGTTTACTATGTTGACATGCCTTGCAAAGTGTGTTTGAAGGTTTGGTGATCTTAGGCATGTTATTCATAGAATTTTTATAACTTATCTTGACTAGATTATAAAATTTTAGGTATCCCAACCTTCTGTGACATATCCAACATTAATTTATATTTCTCATAAATTATCTCTCCTTATTGATCTCATTCAACACATAGATTTTTCCCAATCCTCTTAGCATTGGTAATTAGCCTTCCTAATTTGGCTCCCCTTATCTTACACCCTCTATCATGAAAGTTTAGTGTGTGTAATTGGTTTTAAATTTGACTTAAACTAAGTAGGTTATGTTTCAAACCTTCCATATACAACATATTCTTTATCTTGGTCTTCCCATTATCCAAACTCAAGATACCCTTGCCAACTATATTGGAAGTTGTGTTATCTCCAAATATCATTATTCTTACAACATTATTATTTAATGAGATGAACTTTATCTTATCCCCTATCATGTGTCTTAAGAAACCACTATCTATATACCATTTCATGCATTCTTTGTGAATGTGAAAATCAGTCTAAGCTAGCATAGATTCTTCATCTTTAGTCGTCTGCTCCTCTTTCACCTCATCCACAGAGTCTAACTTCTTGTTCCACTTCTCAATGGTATGACTATATCCCCTTTTTTTTATACTAACCTTCATTATATGCCTCATCTTTAAGTTAATTTCAATATGTCCTCTTTGATCACACTTATAAAGTAAAACTGTACTTTTATTGTAGAGATGTGTATTCATCGTATTCCTACATGA
>JARHVA010000370.1:4905000-4962500 GCA_037957365.1 Torreya grandis | reverse complement strand
TCTTAAATAATGAAAAAATGTAATTTGTTGTGAGATGTAATTAGTTATGTTATAATCAAAGGATATCTATATAAATAAACATTTTAGGGACATTTACTTTGATGTATTATCTATGAGGAGGCTAATGTATATATATAGGGGGTAAATAATATCAAATGTGGAAACAATTTAGAAAAAAATTAATGTCCTAACAATTATTAAAGATGGGTTTCTTTTGGCCAAAAATGGAACAATGATTTCATGAACATGAAAAAGCATGTGTATAATCCCAGTGATAATAATTTATATCATACACATTCATAAGAATTATAATTTAATATATCACCATGGCCATTTTCTCTTTAATTATATGAATTGATAATAATTATCAATCTAGAATCAACACAAGGTCACAAGTTCATTATTAAAACTAAAATTTATTTTACAAAGTGGGTAGAGGAGTTACCTTTGTAATGGACTATAGGGGAGGATATATGCAAGTTTTTAATGATAAATATCATTTCAAAATATGGTTTCTATTCAGATATTATTAAAACTAATGAATTGTCATTGAAATATAATATTATTAATAATTTGTGTGCTATGTAAATATTTGTCACACATTTTACACTCCCTATTATCCAAAATAAAATAGGTAGGTATAAGTGAAAAATAAAAAATCATTAAATATTATGTAAAATAGTTAAAAATCATGGTGACTATTGACATAATTAGATTGTTTATTCCTTATGTCTCTATCACATGAGTGTTTTCATTCCAATAGGATATAAACCTTATTCCCTTATCTATTGAACTATAGACACAAATATGGTCACATGCACTTGACAATTTTAATTCTTGGCACATCCTAAACCACATTAGGTGTGCCTAGATACATGACTCTTATTTTACATTCCTATAAGTAATTTATCTATATGTGGGGTTGACCCTTTATTTTTCATCACTATTATATAAAAACCTTCATATTAAAATGCTTGAACTAATTATTATCACCTTAAATCTATCTTTAGTTAAGGAAAATTATCCCTAATATTTTGGGATATGTCCACCCTAGATCAAAAAGAGTGTTACCATGTTTTTAACACTTAAAATGGTAAAAAATGATGCAAAATAACATTTAGTTTCCAAAGTTCAAATCATTATTTTGGGTATGTTTAGTGTTTTTAAAACTTAGTTAACTATAATTATCAAAAAGTTTACCTACAAATACACATAGAATTCATTCATTATCACCACTTAATAATCACTTGGTTTAATATTATAAACCATTTTACATCAAGCAAATATTCCTCATTTTATCCGAATTCAAGATCACTCACAAGAAGTAGACATAATCCAAGTCTAAATCATCTCAAATCAAGTCAAGAGATATCATTTTCAAGTATCAAATCATGTTTTATAGATAAAAATATATATTCAAAAAGATAATTTATTGGATATTTGTCAATGATATTATAGTGATGTCATGGAGGTGTCCAAGTGGATTAAGTGCCTTGATTTTCTAATTTACAATGACAAAGTGTGTAATATGCTTTTTCTAGTATGCTTGAAGTATGATTAGTTGATTTTTAGTTTTGGCATAGTTAGAAATGTTCAGGGATGAGTATGGTGATTTGAGGATGTGAAAGAGGTATCTAAGATGTTTTTTATGATTTTATTACTAATTTACATAAGTGGAATTCATTTTTTAGTCCATAGTTTTCATCTAGACATTTTGGGTCCAATAGTAGAAAATATGAGTAGATAGTGACATCATCATTACCATGTATGGATGAGTTAAAGGGAGTTGGTCATATGGTTATGATAAAATTAATCCCTATTTAATTTTAACAAAATTTTAGATCATGCACAAAATTATTTAAAAATATATTCAAGTGCAAAGTTGGGCTCCTAGGGAGTTTGACAATGTTTTCCCATACTTAGCCAAATTTGAATGAAGCAAGAAAGAGCCGAGTAAGCAGTTTAGTGATGACATATATCACACGTGTGGATGCTTAAAGAAAATTTGATCATATGAATTTTTTTATTTTTTTTCCTATTTTATTTTCACTAAATTTTATATTATGAACCAAAGCACATTAGAATATATGCATGTGCAAAGTTGCCCTTCCAAGCAATTCTTGACAATATTGACACTATGGTAGAAAAATCTGAGTGAGTAGATTAATGGTGTTATATCTAACACATGTAAAGGTTTAAAAATAATTTTGACACATGGTTAGATTATCATATGTGAGGAGATAATATGATCCAAATTTTATAACATGTGAGTAAGTGAGGTAAAATATATGATTGTACAAAGTTGGCCTTCCAACCAGATTGCAATGGTTCCCATACATAGTCATTTTTTCATGTGTTAAAGTTAAATAAAAATAAATAGAGTGCATTGATACAAGATGTTAGGATTTAGTGATATTTTTCCAAGTGTTTAATGTTTAACATTGAGTAGAGATAAAGATCAAGCTTCTTCCAAGGATCAATGGTGAGTGCGTGATCATACAAATAGAGATCAACGGTGTGCTTTAAAGTCAAAAGTTTAAAGTGATAGTTATATAACGTAGTTAAATATTGGAAAATATTAGATGATATAAATGGTACATGTTTAATATAATAAGTGAGGACACTAGATGTGAGCAAAGTGTTCAAAGTTTAACTATGACCGTTTGCTTTTGAAATATTTTAATTTTCAAAGGAAAAACCAGTGATCTATATTTTGGCTATATCTTTCAATCTATGTATAATTTGATCATGGTGTAAAAATAAAAATTGTAGAGGTCTCCAAGTCAAACACACACACACACACACACACACACACACACACACACACACACACACACACACATTAAGATGTGAAAGTGTGTATAGTCATAGTTTTTAATGTTCAAATTTGACTATGTGTTCATGCTTACTCTACAAGTGACCTGAAAAGGATGTTTGAGCTTGTTTTGATATTATTTAAATATATATTGAGGAAATATTTTTTGAATTATAAAGGTTTTAAAATGTGTATATGGTATTAAAAAATCTTAATAATTTGACTATGTATTCATTCATGATGTTCCTATGTAATAGGTCAGTGTTTAAGATGTTTCAACATATATATAGGTGAGAAAAGTTGAATATGATAATTTTAGGATGTTTAAGGGTAAATAAAGAGTGTAAAAATTTAATTTAAATTTGTCATATCTTATTTTTTTTCTACATGAAGTGATAAATGGGTGAATAGGTTTCTATGAGACCTATAAGAGCTACAAGGGCCTATTTGATAGGTGTAGCTACTTAAGGGTAACCCATGGGTGCTATGGCTGACCTATGAATATTTTATTAATATGTGTATTTATATGATATATTAATTAAGAGTTAAGTAATGCCTAATGGCCAAACGAGATGTTGATAATCATGATAGCTCTATAAATGGTGAAACCAAATGTGTTGGTTTCTAGACTTATGAGATTTGAGACTGACTTGGGTGTGTGATTTGTGGATAAAATGAGATTTAGAGTGACAAGTATATGATTTGATTATCATATCATATTTAGGACTATTTTTATGACCTATAGGTCATAATTATATTAGCTAAATAGAGCTCTTATAGATTGAGTATGATCAAACATGAAGAGTGATAATCAAAGGTCCATCATCAGGTGTTGACGACATCAATTCATAGGTGGATGTGTTCATAGGTATTGTTTTGGTAGATCAACATGTAGGGGGTTTAATCCTCCTTTCAAGGTAAAAATTGATAAAGGTCTAGTTATTATTATAGCTCAGCTAGATAGGTATGGTAACTCCTTGTGGGATTGTAATCTCACTAAATAGGGATTATATTTTCTTAATCAATTGCATCTAGTCTAAATTGGTTCTTATTTTTATAGGATAGTAGTCCAATTTTAGGTTCTAATGGATTTTATACCCCAAGAGGGTTTCCCACATATGTCATGTGTTATGTGATTGATCTTGCATTGTCTCTCTTTCTCATTTCTATGAATGATGTGTATGCTTCTTAAATGCTTATGGTAATTGATTAAGATCTTGAAAAGAATTTAAATTGAAGTTGGATTTTATAGGCTCACTAATTTACCCCCTCTTAGTGATTTCACCTCTAAAAATTGGTATCAAATCAGGTCCTTTGGGAAAGGCTTAACAACTTGAAGGTGAACCAAGGTACAATATGGGTAGTCATCAAGGAGGTTTATATACTAAGAAAACACCAATATTTAATGAGTAAAATTATTCTATTTGGAGTTAAGGAATGAGGACATACATTATGTACCTAAGGTTTTATGTATGGAAATATATTGTGGATGGTTTCATTTCTCATACTACTCATCCATCTAATGATGTAAACAAGAAGTTGCTTGAGAATAATTCTAAGGGAATGAATTCCATCACTTGTGGTCTTATAGAGTCTGAGTTCACTAAGGAAATCCATTTTAAATATACTAAATAAATATGGGAAAAATTTAAAATCATTTAATAAGGAGATTCAAAGGTCAATCTTGATAAGTTTTAGACTCACAAAAGGTAATTTGAAAGTCTCAAGATGAAGGAAGAAGATTCTATGTCATCCTTGCTGTAGAGAGTTGATGAGACTGTGAACATCATCAGATGTCTTATAAATAATATTGAAGAGGCTACTATAGTCCAAAAGGTATTAAGGCATTTATCCTGCAAGTTTGATCTAAAAGTATCTTTTATAGAATAAAGTCATGATCTTACTCAATTGAAGATGGATCAATTAAATGACACCCTTACTACCTATAAGATGAGAGTAAATGATGATATACCACCAATGAAGGAATAAACATTCAAGATAGAGATGAACCTAAGAATAATTTATAAGGTAAGAAACCCAAATAAGATGATATATCTGATATTGATAAGGATGAACTAATTACTTTGATTACTAGGAAATTGAACACATGTTCAAAGAAGTATAAGGGTAAACTACCCTTTAAATGTTTCAACTATGGAGAGATAAGACATTTTGTTCATAAGTGATCTCATAATCATGATAAGAAATATGATGAAGAGCATGGTTAAGGCCAAGATGATGAAAAAAATACATATGAGAAGAAAATATTAAGAAAGTTTAACAACAAGAAGAAGCATTTTTTAAAACTACAACAAAGAAGATTGTAGCTCATCAAATGAGGGTGAAGATACTGACTCATAATATGATCATGAATATGATGGACCTATTGAATATGAATCCTTGTTCATGGTTAAGGAAGGAAGTTTATCACATCAAAAGGTGTCTACTTGGAGTGATTCATCTAGTGATGAAGATGAGGTGGACTACAAGACTATATTGATGAATACTCTTGAAGAAATGAAGATTGAGAAGAAGATCAATAAGAAGATGAAATATAAAATCAAGGACTATGAGGATAAATTTGGTGTATTTGAGGAAATATTGGTTGAATACTCTATAGAGCATGAAGGTGCTATCATGTTTCTTAATTCTACGTTGGAATTTATATTTGTAAGTCTAAGATCCAAAGAAGAAGAATGCTTAAGTTATGTTTCAAAAAATGAGTCTTTGAAATATGAGGTAGAGAATACATATTGTAAGGTAAAGACATTTATGATATTTGAAAAGAGATCAAGTGATATATACAATATTTAGAGTGGTCAAAAGCATGCTAGTGATAGAACTGGTCTTGGATATGAAGAACAAAAGAATGTAACTCAAGACAAGATAAAGACTAATGTGAACTAGGACAATCATACTTTGAAGACAAATCATTAGAAAAGGAATGAAGGTGTTGGAATAATGAATAAAAATTAGATAAGATAGCCAAATGCCATGAGATATGCAAGTTTTAATGGTTACTATTTCACATGTAATTAATTAAGGCATAAAACAAGATAATGCAAGAGACCTATTCAAAATGAGTTTGCATGGAACTATGATGGGGGTCATTAGTCAAAATGTGTGAATAGAGATAAGTGATTTAATTTTCATGAAATAGGACATATTAAAAATTTATGTCCAAATAAGATAAGTCAAGATACATTTCTTGTAAAAGGTATAGTGTGCTTCAATTATGAACAGAGAGGTCACATTGTGACATTCTATAAGCAAAGGTCTATAAGTTAGAATAGTTTTAATAAGGATCCTAGAGTGAAAGGAAGAAGGAAAGTCAATTAATTTAAGCCAAAGGTGGTAAATATGAGTCATGACGAGATTTCAGGTCCAAGTAATCTATTTTTTATGGTGGAGAATGTTTTAGAAGTTGAAGAATGCCAAGAGGTGTCATTGTCTGCTCATGTTGAGAATGTAGAAACCAAGCTCGAAGAGAAGACCAAGATACTTATTGAGGATAGTTCTAAGTGTGTATGGATCCAAGTGAATATCATGCTATTTCTGAGCATGTATCATGTAAATAACATCATTTATATATGCCTAATGATGAGGTACCAAACTACAAGGTGGATTATTCAAATAAAAAAGTATGTCATGAATCTTTGTTGTCTCCATGTATTTTAAATCTAATATTAGAATAAAAGGAGAATGTTATAGTTCTTGAGAATATTCATTATCTTAAGCCTAAGAAGAACTATAAGTATCAGATGACCAAGGAGGAGAAGGAATATGAGGAGTTATGGGCAACTCCTAGTTTCACATTATTTTAGGACATTATGAAGTAGGATGTCTCTGCATATGTTTATTAAGAGACATTTTCATTATGGAGAGGAAATTTTGAGTTCTAAAGATTATATTTATAATCTAATTAGATACTTGTGTTGATCTTATAAGGTTTTCTAGTTAAGGGGGAGCAACAATTTCATGAGCTTTCTCCAGAGGTTTGTGAAGGAGCTATTGTGTAGGGTCAAAATGGATGTTTCCAAATGGCATAATGAGTTTTAAGCAATTTCAAGTAGATTTTTTTTCTTATAAAGGTATGTTCACTTAATTTTGATGTGCCCCAGGGGGTTTTTTGGTCTAAATGTATGTTGAAGTCATATTAAATATTTTTGAGTGCTCTTAGTTTTCTCAGCTTTTAGCTTAAGGTCAAATAGGCCTAAAATGGGTTATAAGATGTCAAGAATCCAAAAGGTTTTAAGGCTCAAATATTGGTCTAGAAGTGTGTGATGGGTGTCTCTAGGTGTTTAATAATTTTTAGAGGTGTGCATTGACCATAAGGAGGTTTGTTGACCTTGTTTGTTTTTGAGATTCTAGGGTTTTGGGCTATGCTAAAAAAGTGAGTTTCCTTGTGAATTGAGGTATAAGGATTCTTAATAGATTTAATGGTCTGAAGTTTTTGTAAAATTAAGCTTCATATAGATTTTAAGGTTTGTGGTTATCAATTTATTCAAGTTTTTTTCAATATGGAGGGTTAATTAGCTAGTAGGTTTGTGAAGGAAGTATGTTGCAGAGGATGATCTTGGTGATGAAATTTGGTGTGTTTGAGGTAGAATATGAGAGTTATATAGATATAAATTTTAAGGTGTTGAATGTGTTTCTAACGAAATTTGTGGGCTCTACAAATTCTAGGTAGGGTTACAAGGAGTCTAGATATGCCTAGAAATAAAATGGTGATGTTTTTGCTTAGTTTCTCCAAAAGAGAAAGGCATGAGTGTTTCAAAAAGATTTATTAGGATTGGTTTAGATCATGTTTTATATTTTTTTAGTGGCATGAAGTTACTTTGGTGGTCCTTGTGGTAGCTTAAGAGAGAAGGCTAGTAAGCATGTGTGGTGGTTCTTTAAGATGTGTGGAGATCTGAAGATGCTCAAGATATGAAATGGCTTAGAAATCTTAGGGAGAGTCCCTCTTAGATGCTTCTTAGTGAGTTACACTAGTTTTATTATTTATTTTTTGTTCTTTATTCATTAATTGTAGTGCTTGGTTGAAAAGTGTGTTGGCTTGGAGCAAGAAGAAGTTGCCAAGGCAAAGAAACGGTAGGCTCAAGGTAAAACGGAGTTTGTATCATATTTATAAGATGTTCCTCTCCTATTTTTGGTATTTTTAGCTCCTTAGGCTCATAATATTCCCACTTTTTCATTGTTTCAAAGGGGGAGAAAGTTCCTATTGTAAGAGTGCTTGAAAAAAGAGAAAGAAGGTAAGCTATATATTATTATATGATGGTTGTTCACATTAATGACAAAAGGGGATATTTTTAGACAGTTATCAATGATGTTATATTAATGTCATGGAGGTGTCCAATTGAGTGGATGAAGTTATTTTATTTTCTAAGTGACAATGATAAAGTGTTTAATATGCTTGAAGTATGATTGATTGATCTTCAGTTTTGACATGGTTATAGATATCCAGGGATGAGTATGGGGATTTGAGGATGTGAAAGAGATAAATAATATGTTTTATATGATTTTATTTATTTTTTTCATAATTATAATTCATCTAATAGTCCATATTTTTCATCTAAACATTTTGGGTCAAATAGCATTAAATTTGAGTAGGCAATTTGATGATGTCATCATTACCACGTATGGATGAGTCAAAGGGAGTTAGTAATATAGTTGTGATAAAAGTAGTCACTAGTTTGTTTTAAATAAAATTAAGTTCATGCATTTAAGTGAAACAAAATATATGCAAGTGCAAAGTTGGGCTCCCAGGCAGTCTGACAGTGTTTTCCCATACTTAGCCAAATTTTCATGAGGCAAAAAAGAGTCGAGTAAATAATTTGGTGATGGCATATATCTCACGTGTGAAAATTTTAGTAGAATTTGATCACATGGTTTTGTTTTTTTTTTCCTAGTTTATTTTAACTAAATTTCATATCATGCACCAAAGCATGTCAAAAGATATGCATGTGCAAAGTTGGCCTTCTAGGTAATTCTTGACATTATTGGCACTATGGCAGAAAACTTTGAGTGAGAAAATTAGTGGAATTATATTTTTAAAATGAAAAGGTTTTAGGATCATATTTAAAAATGGTTGGATTATCCTATGTGAGGAGATCATATGGTCCAAATTTGAGAACATGTGAGTAAACTAGGTAAAAGATATGACTATGTAAAGTTGGATTTCTAGGTAGATTGTAATGGTTCCCATAGTAACTTTTGCACATGTTAAAGTTAGAGAAAAATTGATAGAGAAAATTGATCCAATATGTCATGAATTATATATATGGTGTCAAGTGTTCAATATTTAATTATGATTAGAGATAAGGATTGATCTTCTTTCAATGATCAATGGTGAACGTGTGAACGTATAGATAAAGATGAATGGTGTGCTTTAAAGTCAAAAGGTCAAAGCAATAGTTTTATAGAATAGTTAAAACTTGGAAAATATAAAATAAGATCAATGGTGTGTGTTCAATATGAGTATCAAGGACATGATATGTGAGCATAGTGTTAAAATTTTAACTATGACTGCTTGCTTTTGAAATATTTATATTTATAAAGGAAAAACCAATGCTTTGTATTTTGGCTATATATTTTGATCTATACATAATTTTATCATGGTGTAAAAATACAAATTGTAGAGGATTCAAAAATGAATTTTTATATCTATATTTGAAGATATTAACATGTGTATAATAATAGTTTTGAATGTTCAAAGTTGATTGTGTGTTTGTGTTTGTTCTGCAAGTGACCTAAGAAGGATGTTCGAGTTTATTTTGATATATATTGATGAATTAACTATTGGGGAGTGTTTTAGAATCCAAGAATACCATATGTGTGCATTATGAAGGTTTTAACATTCATATATAGTATGTAAAAATATTAATAAGTTGACTGTGTATTCATTCATGATGTTCTTGTGCACCAGGTCAATGTTTGAGTTGTTTGAGCATATGTAGAGGTGAGAAAAGTTGACTATGATCATTTGAGGATGTTGAAGGGGACATAAGGAGTGTAACCATATAATTTAAAGTGTTCCTATGTTATTTTTTTTCTTGATGAAGTTTTAAATGGGTGAATATGTCTCCATGAGACCTATAAGGGCTACAAGTGCCTATTTGATAGGTGTAGTTGCTTAAGGGTGACCCATGGGTGCTATGGATGACCTATAAAGATTATATTGTGATAAATAAATGGTGAAAACAAATTTTTTATTTAATATACTTATGAGACTTGAAAGAGGCTTGGATGCATGATTTGTGGTGTGAAGGAGAGGTAGAGTGCCTAGTAAATGATTTGATGAGCATATTAGATTGAGGACTATTTATATGACCTATAGGTCATAATTTTATTTACATGATAGAGTTATTTTAGATTTAATATGAGTGAAGGTAAAGCGTTATACTCACATGTATATCATTAGGTGTTGAAGACATCAATTCATAGTTGTTGTGATAGCTCAACATCTAGGGGGTTACAACCTCCTTGCAAGGTAAAAATTGATAAAGGTACAATTGTTGTTGTATCTCATGTAATAACACCTTGTAGGATTGCAGTCTCACTAAATAGGGATTTTAGTTCCTTAATCAGTTATATATAGTCTAAATTGATTCTTGTTTTCATAAGATAGTAGTCCAATTGTAGGTTATAGTGGGTTTTCTCCCCCAAGAGGGTTTCCCACATATGTCATGTGTTATGTGATTGATCTTGCATTATCTCTCTTGCTCATTTATATGAGTGATGTGTATGCTTCATGAATTATTATGGTAATTGATTAAGAACTTGAAAAGGATTAAAATTGAAGTTAGATTTTTTAGGCTCACTAATTCATTCCCCCCCAGTGATTGCACCTCTAAAAACATTTCATAATCAATGTAAGTAGAAAAACTATGTGGACTTGATTTTATTCCTTAGAGTATTGTATATGTAGGGAGTGGTAAATCATCAAGGACTTGAATGAGATCACCTCAACCCATTACACTCTCCTCTTTTTTATAGGTTTAAAAACTCTTAAATTTTCCTTAAGGTTTAAAATGTAAAAGAAGATAAATAGAAAATTTTACGTGGCATACTCCAAATTGTGATATCTCATATTGCACAGTACATATATATACAAAAGGTGTTATAATCATACTTTTTCCACAATAAATTGGGACAAGTTTTTGGTTACTAGACTGAAGTTTCCTACCTTCCTATCTTGCTATAGTGGTCCTATCCATAAATACTCTCTAATTTTGTCTGTTATCTTTCATCATCATGTTTCTATTTATTTATGTTTTTTCCTATTAGTTAAATGCCACATTCAACTGGGGTAAGTCCATAGTCAATAGAAATGAACATTCCCTTGTTCCTATATAATTACATTGGTCATGTCTAGAAGTAGTTTCAAATTCTATTCTTGGTCGTGACCATGAAAAATCACATCTTTTTCTAATTTATACTTTTAGATATCTAAGAAAAACAACAAAAATCTATATTTAAGCTAAGTACATCCTTTATGTTATCTAAAAAGAATAGTTTTCCATATTTATTAAATGTTAATATTATAATTATTAATTATTATACTCTTTATTATATATATATATATATATATATATATATATATATATATGTATATGTATATATGTATACTTATATACATATACATACATATATATGTACACACACACACACACACACACACACACACACACACACACACACACACACACACACACACACACACACACACACACGCACACACACCTATTGGTGAACCCATACATTTATTTTAACCATTTCTCTTTCTCCTTTTTATATTTTGTTCTAGGGTTTCAGATGAATTTATAATTTTCAAACACTAAAGATAATTTCTCTTTGACCCTGGAGATTTAAAAATCCCTTACACAAAAAATTATAATTTTCATTGGTTTTCAATTGATTTTTCTTCTTGCTTGTTAGAAACTATGTTGATAATTTTAAAATTCATATGATCTATTATTGTGGGAAAAATAGTTTTTAGTTCTACTTGAATTATAGTGTGAGGGGTACTACTCCAATACTCAAATCATTAGATATAACTATATATGGATATTAATTTCCAAATACCTCATAAGATATCAAAAAACACCTAGGATTTGTTTTTAAACCATAGGAATACTTCAAATGTTTGTTCTTTTAGTGCACTTATAAGTGGTTAGACCTAGAAAGTTACTCTCAATGTACCCTAGAGATAAGATATTTATTTTATTAATTATTTTTATGTGAGAAAAAAGGTAGACACTCTCAAATGTCCTTGTGTCTGTATATAAGATTATTTAATAGTAATTTATTACACTTATATTATATTATATAATTTTATACAAATTGAGAATTATGAATCTTTTGTTGATTTTCACCTTGATAATAATCTCCCTCTTATGTATCATCTATTTTTTTTTAAATTTTAAATTCCCCTCCATTATCCTCATGTTATCATGTTCTTGATATCCCCTTAAGTTTATTACATGTGTTCCCCTCATTCCACATTTTTATGTCATATACATTGTATGCATGCTAATTTAATCACCTTAATTCTTCATCTAATGTCACCATTATTATAAATAATAACTCACTAACTAATTCTATCATAGTCAATAGTCTAGTCCCTCCCACTTTTATAATTACTATACCATACTAATCTTTAGATATCTCACATATTATTAATTTGTCATTACCTATCCTATTAACATCCTATTAACTTAATAATCCCATCCCATGACCACTTGGTAATTTAAAATTCTAAAATCCTAACTACCCCATAATCAGCTATCACTAGGATTCCTACAAGCCTAGTCCTTAATCCCCACCTGACACTTCCATTAAGCCTTATTAAACCCACTAAACATCTCTAGAAGCCTCCTTAATCCTCTTATATCCACGAAACTCCTTTTTAGGAAATTATAATGAATTTTTAACTCATGGTGTCATTTAATACATTGCCCACCATATATTTCAAATTCCTTGTAAATTTATGAACCCTTGATCTCCCAAGGCCAAAATTTGAATGTGGACCCTCCATTAATACTTCCCTCTTCTATATAAGTCATGCTATGATCATGACCATGATGATGAATGGATGAGTAAATTAGTGCATGAATAAAAATTTAGAAATCTTGTGAAGCTACCATGTTATCTAATTAGTCTTTGTCTCTAAAACCATTGTCATTTCATCCCTTTATTGACTTTTGCATTCAATATAATTAACATTTTCATCCATTTTAATCTATTGCATAATCTAATAACTTGGAGTCATATCACTTGCAATCCAACAATACGTTAGCTGATCAATTTATCTTGGAGCTATATTAAAAAATCTTGGAAAGAATATTCATGGGAGAAATATTATGGTGAGAGTTTCTTAATCATATCCTAAATTTGTTCTATATTCAATTTCCTTTTTTGATGATTTTATGAAACTTGGGAGGATTTATAACATTTTTTTCTTATTTAATCCACTTGTTCAAATTTTACACAATACAATTGGTAGTCATAGTGGAAGTCCTCTATTTGGACTAACCTTATGTGATTGGAGTGTTTGATATTTTCATTTTATGTTGGATTGAAGATGAATTATGGCTCAAAATTTCAAAAATTTCATGTTCTAGGAGAAACATGATTTTGTTCTACAATAAGAGATTTTGCATTTGTGACTTTAACCTCGACAATCATGATTTTGATCCCAACTGTAAGAGTTAACTATTAGTCATTAGGATACTTGGTTTTTTTTTTTTGTGGAGTAAAATCACTTCTTTACAGTTGTGATATTGTGTCCTAGTTTCAAATTTGACTTTGCTAGTTATGATCTTGCTTTAGTTTAGAGACTAAATTTTATCAAGTTGTTAAACATCATAATCTAGAATTATTACTCTCTATTTGAACTAATTTATTATAGGAAATAGACAATAATTTTATGAAGTTAAAATCATAAAATTATCAAGTTCTAGGCAAAATCAGTTCTAAGTAGTTTCAATTTTGATTTAAAGATGTGATTTGGATACTTTGAGTGACAAATTTCACTGGTGGAAAATTGATAAAGTATTTAATCTATAATTTATTCTACCCTTTGTCTATGTATATTATTTACTATTTTTAGATATTTTCCTCTCTTTCTAACATCTATTTTATATAATTGATTCAAAAATATACTAAAAAGTAAAATCATAACTCTCTAGTTAAAATTTTGAAATGAACTAATTTTAATCATGTTTCAATCAAATATACTAATGTAGATATCCTAATCTAATAAGTAATAAACATTACTTAAATAATATTTAGTTTTTATATATCTATAAATATATATTAAGTTTTCTTTTGTATAGTTTTTAAAATCTCTTATAGTAAGTTATGGTTTTGATTTAGCAGTAACAAACTTAATATTGGTGGTTGTGATTTTGAAAAATCATACTTTATATAATCTTTATCTTCTTGTATTTAATCATTTTCAATACTACTTGGCATAGTATATTTAAACAACATATTTTTCTATTTATATAAAACTTAGTATAGTAAAATCATATGTTTCCTTACACTTTTTATTATTGCTTTTATGTTTTTAAGATTTTTATTTCATAAAATATATAAGTGATTTTGAATTGAATAACCACATGGTTACCATGATTGTTTGCTAGCTATTTATAAATTTTCTTGTCTTTAATTATGATTTTACCTTATTATAAGTGATTTTGACACTCTATAAGTGATTTTGGTTTGACATTGACTATGCAATTTTTTGTGGTGACTGTGTATAGATGGTTTTGACATAGGAAGAGGTGATTTTTAATCTAAGTAAAATTTTCATCAAACTACTAACAATGTGATTATAGGATGATCGATCGAAGGCCACACTCAAAACCACTAACTTGTTTGTTTTCAGACCATTAGATGAATATGTGGTATAAAAAAATGATTTTATTATTCTTTTCTTCCTTGATTGTCTTGTATTACCACAAATATAAATCAATAGGTTAATAAAACTTTTTTCTTCTTGAGTTTCACCCAAGGGCTATAATTATGTATGCTCACCTACTTGCATCCTTGTGATAATTTTTGAAGGATCAAAAACCACTAATAAGACCTCACATTCTTTTAGTTATAGGGTACAACATGACATTAAATTTAGCTTGATGCACTTTTCATTAGTCTTATGGGTTGGTGATGCAGATTTCATCACCATGCATTAAACCACACTTAATATTTTGGTGGAGTATACAAATCATGAACAAATATCATTAGGGAAGGTGGTGTTGAGGTGTTGTTAATTATGCCCATAATGTGGTAAAGAGTCTCAATGATTTGATATGTATGCATGGTTCTTAAATGACAAAGTGTTCTTTAATGATCATGCATGGAACCTACTATGTTTCCTTGGTTAGGCAAGGTGATGGATGTTGGAGATGTGTTGACCTTGTTTGAGGGGTCATATTAGGGGTCAATGTTTTTTTGTGTACATGTGGAAGTGAACATAATGAATTGGAATAGTCCTTTGAAGGTCAAGGTTATCTTAGTCATCTTGGTAGAACTTCCTAAGTAAGCAGATTGATGGCATCAACATTAACACATGTGAAGTGGTCACATGGGTTTATTTATATTTGTTCCTAGATCATGTGTTTAAATTTTAATTTCTAAAAATGATACCTATAAAAATTTATGGTCATTCAAAGTTTCTCTCCAAAGCATATTTCACTAGTTTCCATAGTCAAATTTTCATTAAAAAGTGATCGTTGGAATTCAAATATTTGAGTTTATAAAGGAAAACCAGTCTACAATATCTTGTTTATAAATTTTTATAATGAATTAATTTTATGGTGGTATAAAAATAAAAGTGGTATATAACTTCAAGGGTAATATATGAAAAATTATTTAAAGGTTTGAATGGGTGTACACTTGCATTTATTCTAGTTCAATGTTGACTGAAGGTTTGAGTTTCTTCTACAAGTGACCTAGGAAGGATGCTTGAGTTTTTATTGTTAGTGTTTAGATGTTCCATGGTGAATTATATATTATAGAGTATTTTAGACTCCATAAGGATCATATATATGGATTTTAGAGGTTTTACCAATCCATTTTTAGTATGAACAATTACTTATAATTTGAATTCTTGTTTGTTCATGGTGTTTTCATGTACAAGCCAAATGATTGATAAGTTTTTCATATACAAAAGTGTGTAGTGATGGATTTAATCACTTGAGGGTGTCTTAGGGGTAATTTGGAGAGGACCTATGTGATTTGAAGTAGTATTGTGCTCTTATTTTTGCTTGATGAAGTGTTAAAGAGTTGAATAGGTCTCCATGGACCTAAAAGTGCTTCTTAGGCCTAATTGAAAGGTGTTGCTACTTAAGAGTGATATATCAAAGATATGAATGACCTATGGAAGTGGATTTTATCTTTTTATAAGTGTGATATGATATTTAATGGATAAGGTATGTATTATGGCTGAATAATAAGGTGCTAATCATGAAATTTCTATAAAGAGTATAATAAAAAATGAAAGTTTTTAGAGTTGACCAAAAAAAAAAAAAAAGTGTAAGTGTGTTTGGTGGATGGAATAAAGATTAGAGTAGTGTGGGGAATATTTTTGTGACCTAGTGGTCATATTTTTGATTTTATAATAGTATTATTGTAAGGTTGAAGATTGAGGATGAATGAAGAAGTGTAGAGTGATCCAAAAGGTTGTTTTGGATGCATTACTTATGTATGAAGGCTTGAGAGAGTGTGAAAGGTTGAAGAGAATTGATATTCATTATTTTTACATTAGATTAGAAGTAAATAAAATATATGGAGGTGTTGATATCAAAGTTTTTGTGTGGGTTCTCAACATATAGGACATGTGGGTGTTTGTTCATGCTTAGGGGTTGTGCTCTTAGTGAAGTGGGTGATTCAGTAAAGTCTCTTATTTATAAATAAATTATAGGAATGTAGTACACTTATTTTCAGACTTGAGAGTGGTTTTTATCACTCATGAGGGTTTCCCACATAATTCATGTGTTATTTACTTTGATCTTGCATAGTTTCCTTTGTTCATTGCAATAGCTAGTTTATATGCTTCACAAATGCTTATGTTGAGTGGATAAGAGTTTGAAGTTTTAGAATTGGAATTGAATTTATTGCATAAATGATTCACGTCCCCCACCTTAAATGATTTTATATCTAATAATTGGTATCAAATCCATACCTTATTTACAAATTTTAACCACTTAAAGGTGATCATAGGTACAATGGATGACAAAGAGGCCGCGACATATCTTTAAGGTGAACAAGTATGTGCCTTATCAGAGATCAAACATATAGAGGAAGAGAATGAAATATTAAAGAACAATAAAGGAATTAAAAAATTTATATTTGACTTACTCAATATATTATGAGATTAATACAAGCATTGATGGTGTGAAGACATAAATAGATAAACTAGAAACAATAGTCAAGAATTTGTAGGACATGATGGATAAAGGCATGAATCAAAGATTGGATCATTTGGAAGGTAAATATATGACATATATAGATGGTTTTATCTATGGAAAAGCAAAATCCTAACTCTAACAAATAACTTAAAGATGAAAATTCATGTGTTATTGATGGTCAATTAAAAGGAATGTCTAACATGAATAACTATAGTTATGTTTTCAATAGGTACTGCTATACTTCTAATAAATATGGTCACAAATATAGGGAATGTACATTCTCTTCAAAAAATAAAAATGGGGTTTTATGCTAAAATTGAAACTAACAGGGACATATAGCTAATTACTGAAAGAAGGCCTATTGAAAAAAAGATATACAAGTCATTGACACCATTGAATGGTTCAAGGAAGATAACTCCAAGATTGAATAAAAGAGGAAGCATAATTTAGGTAGTGAGACAAAGTAAGAGTTAATGTTTATTCAATATACCTTGCATATTCAAGAGGATGAAAATAAGAAATGGTACATAGACACTGGATGCTCAAGTCATATGATAAGAGACAAGATCAAGTTTATCTTTATCAAAAAACACAATCATGTTTAGTGAGATTTGGTGATAACAATTTTGCTAACATTGTTAGAAATGGGTTTGTAAGTTTGGATACTAGTCATATTGGAACTAAAAATGTTTTATATGTATAAGTTTTGAAACCCAATATTATAAGTGTTATCAAAATGTGTAAGCAAGGAAATGCTCTAACTTTTCATGATCAAGGATGTGAAGTTAGAAGAGCCAAGATGGAAAATTAGTTATAAATTTTCATAAGGAAGACAACAACTTGTATGTGTTGCATGAATCCAAAATGGAGGAGTGTTTTATGAATCAATTAGAAGAAATATGGCTTTGTCAAATAAAAAATGGACATCTAAATTTTGAAAATTTGGTGAGGATTAGTTCTAAAGGGTTAGTGAGGCATATGCCTAAAATCACTAAGATTCCTCATATTCTATATAAGGCATGTCTTCATAAGAAACAAGCCAAAAGAAGATAAAAATATAAGGAGAATTAAAACACAATTCCATTGGATTTGATCCACACTGACCTATGTGGACCTACAAGAACTTAAATCATTCAAGGTAATAGCTACTTCATATTGTTAATTCATTATTTCACTAGGATGATTTGTATATATTTTCTTATAGAAAAATCATAAGCCTTTGTAAGGTTTAAATAATTTAAAGCTCTTGTTGAAAATGAAAAGGGATCAAAGATCAAGTGTTTAAGATTAGATAGAGGAGCTAAATTTTGGTCTTATGAGTTTGATAATTTTTGTGAAGATCAAGGTATTACAGGATAATATTCTATTGATAGGACACCCTAATAGAATGGGGTAGCTGAAAGTAAAATTAGAACTATCTAATAGATGAGTATAACCATGCTTCAAGATTCCAAATAATTAGATGGGTTTTGGGAAGAGGTAGCAAATACATAAGTATACATCTTATATAGATGCCAATTTAGAGTAAATGGTGATAAGACTCCATATGAGCTATGGAAGAATAAGGTAGCTAATGTCAAACATTTTAGAGTGTTTGGGAGAAAGTGTTTTATCAAGAGGGGTGAAGAAAATCTTGGAAATTTTGATTCAATATCTGATGAAGGCATCTTCTTGGGTTATTCCTTTATTAGTTTTTCTTATAGATGCTTCAATAAGAGACTTCACAAAGTTATTGAAAGTTCAAATGTAAGAATTAAGGAAGTAGGTGAAATCAAGAATCCTAACTTTCAAATAAATGGTACTTCAAAGAACCCTAACTCAAATGATGAAGGGATATCTATTCAATTAGATTATGAGGAGGAAGAGGTAAGATAAGACACTAGAGCTCCATCTATAAGAATATAGAAGGATCATCCAACTTCCTAGATAATTGGAGATATAAATGCAAGTTTGTAGACTAGAATGAGAATGTTGATTAATCAAAATCAATAAGACACAGATCTGTTATCCAATATTGAACCCAAAACATTATTAGAATCTATCAAAGATAAAAATTAGACATGTGCAATGGATGAGGAACTTGATCAAATAGTAAATAATGAAACATGGGATTTGGTACCTAGGATAAAAGATAAAAATGTGATATAGGCACTAAATTAGTATTAAAAAATAAGATGAATTAGAAAGGAAAAGTCACAAGAAATAAATCTATACTAGTGTGTAAAGGATAAGCTCAAGTTAAAAGGATAGAATTTGATGAGACCTTTACTCCTATGGAAATAATGGAATCAATTAGACTCTTCTTAGCATATGAAAGTTTCAAAGGTTTAAAATTTTACCAAATGGATGTGAATTCTACATTTTTGAATGGAAACTTAGATGAAGAAGTCTATATTGAGCTACCTAAAAGTTTTTCCTTGACAAGTAATCAAGAATGTGTTTATAAACTAAAGAAGGCTTTATATGGTCTTAAATAAGCTCTTAGAGATTGGTATGATAGGTTAGACAAGTATCTATTAATCCAAGGCTTCAAAATAAGGGCAGTTGATAGTAATTTATACATTAAGATAAAAGGAACTCATCGATTACTAGTGGTAGTCTATGTTGATGAAATAATTTTTGGATCTTACAATGACAACATGAGTAGAGAGTTTTTAGATGCTATGAATATTGAGTTTGAAATGTCAATGTTGGGAGAAATTTCTTTCTTTTTGTGATTTTAGATTAACCAACTTGATGCAAGGATATTCATTTCATAGGCAAAATACATCAAATATATTTTAAGGAAGTTTGAGATGTTGTATTTTAAACCAATGAGTACTAAAATTATCCTAAGATGTCTAAATAAACAATATGGCTCACCAAAGGTTTATCAAACCTTGTATAGATCCATGATTAGAAGTCTTTTGTATTCTACTAATTCTAGACTTGATATCATGAAATTAATAGGCCTTGTAGGTAGGTTTCAAGTTGATCCTAGAGAGTCTCACTTGAAATAAATAAAAAGGATCTTAAGGTATCTCAAGATCACCATAGAATATGGTTTATGGTACTCCAAGAGCAAAGAGTTCACTCTAAGGACATACATTGAGGCAGATTGGGCAAGATGTGTGGATGATAGGAGGAATACCAGTGGTGGTGTTTTATTCATGAGTGAATGTTTGGTGTCTTGGATAAGAAATAAACAAGCCTTTATATAATTATCAACTACAAAATATTAGTATATATCTTTTTCTTCCTATTACACTCAGGTAATGTGGATGAAGCAAACCTTGGAATACTATAAGGTAAGATAAAATGGACCTTGTCATATCTATTATGATACTACAAGTGTAATTAATGTCTCAAAGAATCTTATTATGAAATCAAAAACTAAGAACATTCATATTATATATAATTTATTAAGAGAAAAAGTGAGTAATCAAAGTGTTAAGTTGGAGTATGTACCCACAAACAAATAACTTGCAGATATTATGACTAAACCATTGCCAAAATCAACATTTAAATATCTAACACAAAGCTTGGGAGACATCTCATTTTATATAAATCAAAATATGGTATTTATTTAAGGTAGAGAAATAAATTCATGAGCTTGGTCTAAAGGTTTATGTTGAAAATCTTCAAGAAATCTGTTCAAGGACATTAGTCCTAAAGGCAAGATTTAGTCCATATTTGATGCTTGGTTTAGAAGGATTAATCATAAATTTTGAAGGGAAGGTTGATATAGAGTGTGGAGAGAAATTTTTTAAGTATATTCCATGGGTTCATATGTGCTCATTTGGTCAAAAGAGTCATTGATGACCATTTATTCAATTTGACCATTTTACTCAGTGTTCACTACCTAATGTGTGTTCACCAGGAAAATTGATGCATTTGAGGTATATGAAGCTAATAAATGGTGAAATATAGTTATATTTGATGTTTTAATGTGAAAAAGGTGTCAATAAGATGTCAAAATGCTTCCATGATTAGTTTAAGGTGTTTTGGCATAGTGACAGGGGTATACACAAGGTCTGTATGAAAAATATGACTAGTTACAAGTATTAAATGAATATTGGTGAGTGTTCAAGATAAATTTTTGGAATATAAAGGTGTGTTGATCTCATATAGGTATGTTCCAAGTGGTCTTAGGTTTTGAAGGTCTTTTGAGGGAAAATTAAAGTTAAAGGCTCTCAAATATGATAGACCTTGCTTAAGGGCTAGCAGGTAAAAAACCATTTCATGGTTCTATGGGTTCCCAAAGGAGTAAAACCTCAAAAGTTTTTTAAAAAGTATTTATGGTTTACCTATAGGTGTGAGATAATTTTTAGGAGCTGGCATTGATCAAAAGGTGGTAAGTTGATCTTGTTTCTTTTTGATGCCCTAGGTTTTGCATCAGATGGGTTAGTAACCTTCCCAAATGATTTGAAGTTTGAGGATAATTAATCTCTTTAAATGTAAAAAATAGTGCTAAATTTTTTCTTTATAGTTATTTATAAGTGTATAGTTTGACCTATGGTTGAGCTTTTATGCAAATTGAGGGCTAATTAGTAGGATAATTTATGAAGGAGCTATGGTGTAGAGGAAGATTTGGATGATTATTATTTACATGCATGAGGGGGAATATTATTTTGAATAAAATATGAAATTTCAAGTCAAAAATGTGCATACACAAAAATATATGGGCTTTGTAAGGTTCAGGTAGGGCTACTAGGTCTCTAGGCAAGGCTAATGTGAAGAAGAGTGATTTTTGGTCATTTTATTCAAAATACAAAGGTATGGTTGTCACTAAATATGTTTCTAAATTGGATTTATATATAATATATGTTTTATGAAGATATTGAATGTCCACAGTTCATTGTATGGGTGGCTTATGAGAGAAAATTTGAAGGTAACTATGAAATTTCATCATGGTTGGAGATGGTTTGAAGGTGCTCAAGGGGATCCTAAGCTTACATGACTTAGGGTGAGTCCCTATAAGTATTATAAAGGTTTTATCACTCCTATTTTCTTGATATTATTCATTTTTTCTTCATAAATAAGTGCAAGGTCAAAGCAAAGTATTGCCAATGAGCAGGTTTATAGTCATGGTGAGAAATGGTATGCAAAGTGATAGGGGGAGTTTATACCATATATTAGAGGGGATACATTGTTTATTTTATATTTTAAAAAATTTAAAATTCCTCAAGATCAGTAGGTAAACCCACTTTTTCATTGTGTCAAAGGGGGAGAAAGTGTTTGTAGAAGAAGAAATGGTATGTGTATAGCTTTGTTATTAGATTTGAAAATATTTAAATATGTTGAAATCAATGAAAATGGGGATAATTTTGTGGTGATTTTAATTATTACCATAAGTCTGTTAATATTTTCCATGATTTGATATGTATGCATGGTTCTCAAATGACAAAGTGTGCCTTAGTGATCATGCATGGACCCTACTATGTTTGCTTGGTTAAGTAAGGTAATGGATGTTGGTGATGTGTTGACCTTATTTAAGGGGTCATATTATGGGTCAATATTTATTTATTTACTTTTTAAATTGAAATTAATCCATTGGAATAGTCTTGTGTAGGTCTAGGTTATCCTAGTCATATTGGTAGCACTTCCTAAGTAAGCAAATTGATGACATTAGCATTCACATGTGTGAAAATTTTAGAAGAAAGTGGTCACATGGGTTTGTTCATATTTGTTCCTAGATCATATTTTCAATTTTTAGGTCTTAAAATGATGTATATCAAAATTTATGGTGGTTTAATGTTTCTCTCATAGGCAGATTTCACTAGTTTCTATAGTCAAATTTGCATATAAAAATGACTATTGGAATTCAAATATTTGAATTTACAAAGGAAAACTAGTATGAAATATTTTGTTTATAAATTTTTATCATGGTATAAAAATAAATTTTTTATATAAATTCAAGCAAAATCCATAAAAAAATATTTAGAGGTTTGACTAGTTGTACACTTGCATTTATTATGGTTCTAAGTTGACTGAGGGTTTGACTTTATTCTACAAGTTACTCAGGAAGGATTTTTGAGTTTTTATTATTAGTTTTTGGATTTTTCATGCATAATTATCTATTTTATATTGTTTTAGACTCCTTGAGGATCATTTTTATGGATTTTGAAGGTTTGAGCAATCCATTTTCATTATGAACAATTGCTTACAATTTGAATTTTTATTCATTCATAGTGTTTTAATGTACAAGGCAAATGATTGATAGGTTTTACATATGTAGAATCATGTGGTTATGAATGTAATCACTTGAGGGTGTCTTAGGGATCATATGGAGAGTACCTATGTGATTTGAAGTAGTCTTGTTTTTCTAGTTTTGCTTAGTGAAGTGTTAAAGAGTTGAATAGGTCTTCATGGACCTAAAAGGGCTTCTTAAGTCTAATTGAAAGGTTTTGTTGCTTAAGGGTGATCTATCAAATCTATGGATGACCGATAGAGGTATATTTGAATTTTTTAAGGGCTAAGGTATGTATTATGGCTAACTAAGAAGGTGGTAATCATGAAGGCTCTATAAAGAGTATAATCAAAGATGAAGGTTTCTAGAGTTGAAAAACAAAGAAAAGAGAAGTGTAAGTTTGCTTGGTGGATGTATTGAAGAGATTATAAGTGTGAATAATATGTGTGTAACCTAATGTTAATATTTTTGATGTTATAATAGTGTTCTTGCAAGGTTGAAGATTGAGGATGAGCAAAAAAGTGTAGAGTGATCCAAAAGGTTGTTTTGGATGCATTGCTTGTGTGTGAAGGGTTGAACATAATTTTTATTCATTATTTATCCATAATATTGGAAGTAAATAAAAGTTTTATAGGTTTTGATATCAGATGTTTTATGTGGGTTCTCAACATCTAGCATAAGTTGGTGTTTGTTCATGCTTAGGGGTTGGTGCTTCACTAAAGTGTGTTGTTTATAAATATCTAATAAAACTATAGTCTACTTATTTGTAGACTTGAGAGTGGGTTTTATCCCCCATGAAGTTTTCCCACATAATTCATATGATATGTGCTTTGATCTTGCATAGTTTCCTTTATTAATTTTAATAATTAATTTATATGCTTCATGAATGCTTATGTTGAGTGGATAAGAGTTTAAAGTTTTGGAATTTGAATTGAATTGATTTCATTATTGATTCACCCCCCACTCTTAGTTATTTTACCTCTAACAAGTGGGACACTTAATACATGATCCTATGAATGTGGGAATTTAAAGAATCAACCCAAGCATTAAAAAAGACACTATATAGAGTTTGTTCCGATGTACCTTGTTTATCTCATGAACACCCATAGTGAGCATGTATATCCTATATGAAAACCTATAGTTGTAACAGGGACTCTACTACCAAGGAGAAAACATCCCTCAAGTGGCACACTAGGTACAAATGGGTAGAGAGGGTTTGGATTTTTTATAATAGGGAACTAATATATCACCTCTCCTATGAGGTTGTAAGGTGGGGTGAGTGTTGAGTTACACTCCTGAATCACTTTACTAGTCAATAGGTTTTGTGGCTTAGTTGATTGTTTGAGTGTTGTAAAATACCATTGTTGTTTGCCTTCTACCTAAAAACCAAAAGAAAAAACTATTTATCCTTAGGTTGCATACACCATATACAATATGTACTTAACCATATTCTCATCATTAGCATTTCTTCACCATTTAATCCATATATAATGCCTATAGACCTTGATAATCATAATTGGCCTATACATTAGTCATACCCTCAATAGTGACACCCTTTCCTAAGACATCTCAAGCATAGATCCCTTACCTTATATATTCACCTATCACCCTATCCATTTTTCCTCTATGCATTATCCCCTACCCTTTACTCTATTTGTATATTATTAACTTGTTAATCTATCAATTTCCATCTAGTATATTATCATCTTATCATCTTTCCTATTCATAACTAGCACCTATCTAAACATAATTTTTCTAGTTCTAATATAGACACCTATCAAATCTCATCCTTTTGCTAATTTAGATCCTGAGAGAGTTGGCATATTGATAATATCTAGTGATATTGACTAAAGTCTACTCCTTACTTTATCTAATATCTAGTGTAAAAGCTTAAACCCTAATCTAGTCCAATCCTACCCTATCCTAAGTCCTAGTCACCTTGACCATATTAGGTCAAATATAAGTCATCTTATTGATCAAGAGAACACCTTATAATAACAATAATATTATTTCATCTCATCTTAAAAGTTAAGATTAAAGATCATCCATTTAATACACATTTCCATTCACAATGCCACATAAAACTCATGTACAAACCTTAAGAATATGACCAGGATAAAACCAAGAAGATGATATCCTAAGGAGACTAGGTGAGAATAATATGGATAATGAAGAGAATCAAAGTGATATGTACACCCTTGAAGGAGAGGATGAAACAAATAATGACCTTTTTAATAATAATGAGATCAAGAATTGCATTGACCAATATATTTATGAAAATAGAGACCAATTCCTAGGATAAATCATCAAATTCAGATCCCAATTTCCCTATAAATTTAATATTGATCTTTTACATATATTTATCCAAACACCACCTCATCATAATATTCCTCCCCACCATGATCCAATAAATAAATAAGAAGAGAATCTTGAACTAGTGAATCAGGAGAAAGATCTAGATAATGAAGAAGTAGTACCTCAATCCACTATGATTAAGGATGATAGAGGAAAATCAAACTTATAAGATCATATCAATAAACTTTCCCAATAAATAAATTCATTAGCCTCTCAAATCCATTCAAAATCTTGTAAAGTAACATCCCCAAGGAAAATGCTCAAAGATCCTCTAACATATGTCAACATTAACCCCCTAAGGCCAAATTTCAAACCAAAATCACTTCCAATCGCTTAATGGGTCCCTTTTTTACTCATGAATCTAAAGTGATGAATAAAACTCTTCAACAAAAGGTCCCCTAAGCATAGGCAAAGAAGTATAGATATGAGTATTTTTGTACATCTCTTTTAGAAATAAAATCTTACAAATAATTTTCCCCACTCATTTTGAGATTAATTTTTTTGAAAATTATAATAGAAAGGGAGATCCTTGTGATCATATCTAATAATTATTCATAACATTTCATGAGGTTGATTATAATGAAGCCTATTTACTTTGCCTTTTTTCCTAAAAGTCTCACAGGTCCAGGTTTAGAATTGTTTATACATTTCCCTAAAGGGTATACAAATCATTTTAAGAAATATCTAAGAAATTTGTAAGGCATTTATATTTAAATATTGAACATGAATAACCATATTAGACCTATATAATACCAAGAAAAAAATGGAGAAATCATTACTTCTTTCTTACAATAATGGAGGAGCCTTGCTAGTCACTTTCCATGCACTGTACCATAATAAGAATTGGCTAATATCTTCATCGATAGTCTTAATATAGAATTAAAATATCATTTGGAGTTAAATTATGCCAATTAATTTGATGAGATAATAGAAAAAGGATTTTGAATTGAAAAGGCACTTTTTGAAAGGGGTACCATAAAATTATACTCCTAAAATGATCAAAATCAAGGAAACACTTCTTATGATAAACCTAAGGCCATTTATAAATTTATTTAAAAAAAAAAAAAAACAAAAAAAAAAAAAACATTGTTTGAGTCAATAATTAAAAACATGTGTAAACAATGTAAAAGTATACCCCAACCACCAAAAATCAAAATGTCTCAAACATCACTATGCCAAGGGGGAAGCCAAAAACTAGAATAGGAAAATGACATTTTACAAATATTGGCATACCAATTGAGACTATTTTAGAGAAATTGGTTACTGCTAATATGATAACTCTACTAAAAATTAGACCTTTGGATGATAATAAGCCATATCTTGATTGGTATCAAGAAAATGAATTTTGCCATAATCATCAAGTAAAAGAACATGATACTAAAAAGTGTATACAATTAAGAAATTTCATCTAAGATTTTACAGATAAAGGAGAAATAAATATTTAAGGTGAAAATAATTATTTTCATTCCAATAATCAATAGTTAGGTATATATCAAGACCCATTCCCTAAGCATGATCAGAAACAAAAAAGAACACCAAGGGATCAAATTCAAATATACACTTCTAGTAATGTTCCATATCACTATAATACCCATATTAATACCATCAAAATGAAATTCAAATACCCCCAAGAACCCACAAGTATACCTTACCCATCCTTAAAATCAATAAAGCTACCTCTGATTGTGTGGTCACTATGAGACATGGTAAAATAACAGTCCCAGGGTGACCCCCTAAAGTCTCACTCCCACGACATCTCCAAAGGTCAAAATTCTTAAGTATTATCACATACTCCTAAAATAACATATGATATTATCAAGAAATTATAGAAGAACACATCTCAAATTTCCATTATGGATATTCTCAAAACTTCTTCTATTCATCAGGACATATTAGATCAAATCTTGCATGAGTCAAAAGTTCCTATGGATATTGATCCTAGAAAACTTCAATCCTTGGTGGGTCACTTGTCTCAATCTCAGTAGATCACATTCAATAACAAAGACATACCACTCATTTTCCCAAATCATAACTATCCATATCCAATCATAAAGTCCCATGCATTATTATATATGTAATATTTACTTTAAATTTGTGTAATATCAAATATCTCAAAAAATTAGGGTATTTAGAATCACCTTTAGGGATTATACTAGTCATAATAAAATCTTATGATGGTAATGAGTGATTGTCAGTAAGAACTATCCATATTATTATAGTAGTGGGACTTGTCATCTATAAAACTTTAGTTCATGTATTAGACTTTGATATTCCATACAATATGCTTTTGGGTCAGCCTTGGATTCATGAAAGGTGAGATATACCCTCCACCTTACATCAATGTATTAAATTGTTGCATTTAATAATGGAGGTCATAATTCTAGAAGAGATTTAATATTTTCACAATTGCAAAATGGAAGGGGTATACTATGTCATTTATTTCCAAATCACACAAAGTTCACCCTATGATCCAAAATATAAAATATGTCCATTCAGTTAGTCTTTGATCTCCCTCCTCTAATCCACCATAGGTCACCCATTTTAGAAATATCTCTAGAGGATGTGGAGAATATGAATACAAAACCTTTTATGTAGGTAACCTTTTATTATCTCCACAAAAATATGGATCCCCCACTATGTAAGAGATTAAAAAAAAATCTTATTAGTTTGGGTCAACTACCTTTGAGATTTTAAGAACACTATCAGAAGATAATTTTGAAGAACTAGATGATTTTTGGATATTTGAGAAGACCTTACCCATGTTTTCAAAATGAGAAATATTCGTGAACATATAAGATTCTCAAGAATATGAATTACAAGGGTAGAGGACTAGGTCATACATAACAAGGTATTCTCTAGCCTATTGATGTTCAAAGATATCCAAAATTACTTAATATAGGGTAAAAACCACCCAAAATTAGTCTTCATAATGATGTCATGGATAATTCCTCAATTCATGAATACTCAACTCCTAAGGAAGGTATTGAGATAAGTTCCATTTATATTCCTTATGAATACCTTACTACCATAAACTATTCCCTGATACATCCATCTGCACCATCAATCATTCCCTCCACTACCCTAACCTTATATACAATAAGCATCATTTGACACCTTTCAAAGTGATGAATCCATAATTGAATATTATAGTCATATAAAAGTGTCACTTGAGTGATAAGAGTGTTAATTGGGACCATCTATCCACAACTTATCCTTAGACCTATCTTATGGACTATTTACACACTTATAGCCTTCGTGTGGGCCACACATATTCCTAAACATCCCTAAAGTAGTTCTAAGCCCTCACTTTATCATCCTAGCCCTTAGTGCCTCAACTTTTTCCACCTAGACACTAGTATCATATCTTAGATAGTAGCACCAATGGCTCTAGTGTCCTAATTTGGGTGATAGTATCCTTTTCCCACCTTTTATCATCAATGGATATCTTTTCAAATCAACAACCACCTAGGGTTAGCATAGACCTATTTTAATACCCATTCAATCACTAGAATAATAAATATACAGGAATTTTAGCCCTTTGTTTAGTAGATGGAAATTAGATGAAATAACTTAGAATAAGTTTTGCATAATCAAGGTTATTAATCCCTATTATGACCTACTTCTACATGCAATCATGTAAAGCCATCCCAAGATCAGACTACATAGATTTATAGCTTCTAGCATCACTCAAATCACTCAACACAACATTCATACTAGCTTCACTGGCACTTACACTAGCACTTAGGTGGGGAGAACTACATTAGGCTTGATCCCTCCTCAGAGGATTGGTATGTAGGCAAATCTCATCATATCAAGCTGTTGAGGAAGTCCATCTTACACACTAACATCACACTTTTATATTTGTACAAATTATATGCCATAATAACATGGAACTCTAGAGTTTATATGAAAAATAGTTAGAATAGGTTACCAATAGGGAATTAGAACTTGTTCACACATGAACATACTTGGTAGACTCTAGTGTAGTTACACCCAAAATATCAAAGTAATTCAGCATAGAGGACACTAGCACTAAAATGAAAACACTAACACCATTGGTGCTACTATATAATTAGGTGATACTATACAAGAAGGGTTATGACACTTGGATCTTATCTGTGAAACTTAGATCAACTCATGTCCTTATTTACAGCTTCTAGATCTTCCATATTAGTTAATTCTTTCTATTTATTTGCATCATTTATTGCTATTTTTAGAAAGGTGAAACTAGGTCAATTCTATTATAAATTAGTGGTTCTATTTATTGCATATTCTATACCTTGATTTACTATACTCAACCTCTTTAACAACTTAGGACTTAAAATCCATAAACCCTAAAAATTAAAATCATTTGGTGAACTTGACTTACTTTGAACATTGCTTAAAAACCCTAGTTTCATCCTAGGGTCTACCTTATTAATTTTTGTCTAATAAATTAGGCTGAAAATTTAGCATAATTTCAAATATATCTATGTTGGATTATACTCTCCCTATTATTTTCTTATTTTTCATTCTTCACATTCTCTTTTTTGGAAATTTTATAATGACATCCAATAAACCTCTTGACCCTCATCTAATTGATCAATTTCTAAAATTTTCACATAATTATACAAATGAATGGACAAACATTCAAGATTTCACACTAGAACATTATAATGAACATGATTTAATTTTTAATGATGATGATGATTATTGTTATGATGATGGATATGATGCTTACTATGAGCATGGAAATTAAAGTATTGATGAGGATAGATTAAATGCATCTTATTCTCTTTCTCTTATTACTTTTCCTACTTCTCAAAATAACCCCTTGTTGGTAATGCTTTGTTTCAATGTGATCCTAGCTTTCCATGTAAATTTGCTACATCCTTATTCAAATTAAATCAATACAAGAACAATAAAATCAATTTACCTTTACATGGTTCAAATAACATTATAAATGATGTTCCTAGTATAGAAAATCAAAACACAAATTATTTACCCTTCTACATTCAAGTTTAAAAATCATGTAAAAATGATATTTCAACTTTTACCAATGCACAAACTAAAGTGGATGATATTGTTTTATCACCTTATTTTACATTTGAAGCTCAACACAATGATTCTATTCAAAATGTAGATAGTTAAAATATCTTTTAACTCTTCTCTTACATGTCATAATCTACTAAATGAAAACATGGATGTTATCTCTTATACCATTGAATCCAAGATTGAAAATAATGATCATACATGCATTTTACTCATACATAGTAATGACATGTATTGCATTACACCTATGCATGATGATATATTGCATAGTAATAAAAAGTTAAAATCTTCTTATTCTCTCTCTTAACGATCATGTGAGTTATAATTATTCTACTCTTATTTATACAAGTGAATTAAACTATAATTTTGATGAACCTTGGAATAATGATGATTATAATGATTTTGGTGAAGAAGACATAGAGTCTAGACCTTCTAGTTGTCTCCCTACTTCACCCATATCTCATGTTCAAATTATTTCTTATCAAATGCTAGTTCAAATTATAATATGCATTAGTATAAACATAAATGGACTTATACTTATCTTCATCGTTTATATAATTTACATTCACATGATAATAATATATCTTCTAGTCCATTAACATGTGATAATTCTTTGCAAATTAACAAAATAAGATATACCAATGAATCTGCCTCAACCCCCTTACTATAGTAGAACCCATTTATCATCCTAACCTCCATGAGGGTGATATATCATTTCCCTCTCACCGGGTCTAATCTATCACTCCTCTAAAGGTTACAGTCAGCAAAACCAAAGGTCCCAGATGTAGTGTACCAATGGCTAAAATTAATCACAAGATTCAAAAATTAAATGAACTTCTTGATGATATTAATTATTTTAAATTTTTAGGACTTAACAAGTGTAAATCCTATGTTTTTTAAATATTTGAGTAGACTAAATCAGGAAAATAATATGCAATAAGTACAACCACTAATTTGTTATAGAATTAACTAGCTTTGACTTTTCTAAAAATAGTAATAAATAGTGCAAGTAATGACTTAGATAGAAAACACCTTATACAAATGATTTGAGTGATAGAAACTAATATGGAAGCTAATCTGAGTTCCATAAATTAGATCCCTATGTTAAAACCACTCTTAGACAATAGCACCACAATTGGACAATAGTGTAATTATTGTAAAAGTGGTGGTAGTGTCTTGATATTGGTGGTAGTGTCCTCTATGCAGGACTACCCCAAAATTTTGGGTGCACCTATGTCTGGATATATGGGTCTATTCCTACATGCATGAGTTTTATAACCCTGTATTATGCCTATAATAACTAATTTATTATGCAAACCCTAATCCTTCATACAACTAGGGCATGAACTAAAAAGTGTGTTTGTTTAGGGTAAAATAGGGATTGATAACCTTAATTGTGCTCAACTTGTTTTTTATTTAGATGTGTATTTGCATCTAATTTTCATCTAGCAGATAAAGGGATAAAATTCATCTATATATACTATTTTTTTTCTTGTGCATATGATAAAAGATGTATAGGCTGACGTTAGGAGGATTTAGTTTTTTAAATATGTTAGTTTAAAAAAATATAGGGCAAAGGACATTAGCCTATTATGGGGACACTAGTGCCACGTGGGGATAGTATCCAACTAGTATAACATTATAAATGAAAGGTTAGGATTGGGAAATGAGGGTTTGGAACTACTTTAAACTAGGGATGCATGTAGCCCACATAAAGGCTAAATAAGTGTGAAAATAGGCTCTAGGACTAAGCTAGGGATATTTAGTCTCAAGTACCACTACTAACACTCAAATACCACTTTTGGGTGATTACATTTGCCCCCTCCCCTATTATTATAAAAATGAAACAAAGTGAAATGAATAGGATAAATGAAAAAGAAGCATACATACACTTACCTAGGAAGTGAATGCCATGAAGTTAGGTATGAGAACATGAATCATGATTCAATGCATGTCCTACAAATAAAACATGCATAAATAAGTCCTTACTTAAGAGATATCAAAATTAAAAGACTAAACTAAGTAAATAAGTAAAAATAAGTAAATATATATGAAGGATGAAAGAAATGGATACACATCACTGGGTACATGAACTAATGCATGAATCTAATGAAATTTTGTGTGTGTGTGTGTGTGTGTGTGTGTGTGTGTGTGTGTGTGTGTGTGTGTGTGTGTGTGTGTGTGTGTGTGTGTGTGTGTGTGTGTGTGTGTGTGTGTGTGTGTGTGTGTGTGTGTGTGTGTGTGTGTAATGATCAAGCAATGAATAGCTTGGACTAAGATGATAGATTTATCAATCCTCATGTATGGGTATCTCAAGAAATCAATCTAATTTTGACTCTATCATTTTTGACCCTTGTTTGGTAGATCATGACCTATGAATATATTGGATTGGACTAATAGTATGTCTAAACCTCTCATGTAGGTGGCTCAAGAAATCAAGTAGGCTATGAATCCATCATTTCCCACCCACATGTAGTAGATGCATATAAAACTAAACTATGCAAAGTATTATAAATATATAACTAAGTATATATAAATGTGTATGTTGTATCTACATCAACTCAATTATATTAGGTGGCTATGGGACACTTGAGAATTTCAATCACTACAAATGAAATAAGACATGAAACTAGTGTGCAACCTATAATATGATGTTAGGTGTGTATATCATAGAGAATGACATGGAATTTATCATTCCATCTAGTCTATTGATGTTTAATTGAGCATATAAAAATAATGTGCCATGTGCATGCCCCTAAATCTGATATCTAAGCATATGGATTCTGGACCAAGTTGTAATAAACTATATGTGGGTGTCTGAAATAAATATTTTAAGGGTCATTCCATGCATGATTCCCCCAATATGATAAAATTAATATGAATTTGAGCTAAACTATTATGATTCTGAACAAAAACTAAGTGTAACTAATAAACCTATAACTAAATATATGAAAACCTATATTATAACTATTATGCTATTGTAGACAATCTGAGTTGTTTTGAAACTAAGGCTACTAGACAATATCACCATATCTTGGATAGTAACACCATGTGGCACTAGTGTCCCTATTTGGGTGTTAGTGTCCTGGTCTAAATTTTATGCAACTGCACTGCTTTATGGGTTTATGTTTTCCCACTATGTTTACCTAGGTCTAATTTTATATAACTGAGCCTATGTGATGAAAAATGTACTATGAGTGAAATATAGGATCTTGATCTCTATCACAAACCCTTGTGAATGCCCCCTATTTTGAGGGGAGTTTTTGAACTTATGCAAGAACTATCCTCAAAAGAAAAATATCTATAAAATATGTGTTAGCAAGAGCATATATGATAACTAAATGTTAATCCAATATAATGTGCATACATAACATCATAATGTAAGATAATATGAGCATAAGTATGTAATGTAAGATATATGTCATCTCTAACATTACACAAGTGTGTCAAGATAGATGTAATAAATGTATGTAACATCAAATATGAGTAAAACTAGGTATTAACCTAAGGAGATAGGGAATGATGTCCATCATGGCACCTAAGTAGGAAGGGTAGATGTATGAGGTCCCTCATAACATCAAAACCTGGTGTGTGTAATAAGCAAAGACAAGTTTCATGGTTGTGGTGTATTTAAGAAATCATAAATACAAAACACATGAGTCACACAAAGTGGGAAAAGGGGCCATGATATAAGGTACATGGTCACATATCACTAAATCTAAGAAAAAAAGACATATAAGGACATACACAAATGTCCACATATGTAAAAAATAATCTAGTTGACTTAGATCCACATATAAGGACATGTTCAAATGTCTACATACACAATCACAAAAACACACACAAGGACATGTACACATGTCCAAAGGATACATACTATGAATAGAAGTGGTTTAGAGCTAAATGATAAAATCATATTAAAATTCCCTCAAATAAAAGAATCATAGAAATACAATCAAGTCTAAACTAGGTAAGATACAAATGAAAGTATACATGAATATGGAATAAAAATCTATATAATAGCTAGTATGTACATATGTTGAGTCTAAAGTAGTAATAGCCAAAAAAACATTAGAGTAAGAGTAACATGATCAATATCAAGATATAATAATGCTAAATATTGTATGTAGATTATATAAAGATAGAACTTGGTAAATTAAAATTTGTATAGGATACCTCCAAGTGGGATAATGTGTCAAGTGAAGACCCATATATTAATGTATATGCCCCCAGTGGGTAGATAATAAAAAATATGGATCATTGTAGTAGACTTGAGTCTTATAAGTAATTTTCAAGTACTCAATAATAATAAGTGAAGCATTTATATATGATAAAATTAACTATACTAAGATAGCTAACATATGTAGTGTCTATCAAATATAAGAAATTTAAACATAAAAATGCATACAATCTATAAATTTTGTAGTTTTTGAGTAATTATTTTAATGTTTTTTTGTGTTTTTGGCATGTTATATTATTTTTTATTTTTTATATATAATATATGTATAAGGAACATGAAAATGAACTATGTACAAGGATCAAGAGAGAAGGAAAGTATGAATAAGAAGAGAGAAACCATACTAACTAATGAGTCTCATGGGAGACTCACTATCACCATGACATATGTCAAATAAGGGAACTATGATCATGTGTTTTATATAAAAGGGCAACCATGGTCCCATAATCTATTATAATAAGTGATCTATATCTATATATTTATCTACCTATGTAGTGGTTCTAGGAATCTATGGCACTGACTATGATGTCATGTGAATTATAGAGGTCTTGGGAACATATGTGGTAGAATAAGATGTAGGTGATATAGGTTCCATATGATGAGAACCTTGAGAACCCAATAATATTTATCTTGACAAAAAGTGAGTGGAGGATGGCACTTTAAAATCTATAACATATTTATAATGTGGGGGTCTCTCTAATAATGGTCTCTATGGGAGAGTATGTATATGTGTCAATACTGGAGGAGTAGACCTAACCTATGCTAGTGGATCTACTAAAATCTATGGCATATTAATAGGAACTATGTTCTGAGCTATAATTGATAACTATGTTATTTCGAGTAACTATGATGTAATTTTAACTGGTAATTGTGTTGTAACTGGTTGTGGAATAGGTAGAGGATATTTATATGGAAGACCCTCAACTTTGACCACCTAATTTGCATATATATATTAATCAATTAATGAAATATGGATGGGATGAATCATGGTTTTTGTATCTATGTCCTACCCAATAACATATCAAACATGCCTACACTAGGTACTATTAAGAATTGAGTGGCCACATGTGTTGATATAACCTATAATAAAATCACAATATCCCTAATGGAGATCTAAACAAGACCACTAAAACCACTAATAACCATGTTTGTAGAGAATATATCCTACTTTTAATACCCTAAATTTTATAAAAGTGTCATATTACACATGTTAATTTTTGACCCTTTGTCATCATGTATAAAGAGTGCATGTAAATCTATATCATCATCAATAATATCCTACTCTGATAAGGTGATGAGTGGTACATATGGAAGTATAGTGTGGTACATACCAATGGTATTATGTAATATGTGTGACTCCTCTATAATAGTTTGATATAAAGTTGGTGGTGGGTGTACCTGATATCTATAGTGAATACATGAAGTACTCTTTTCCTTATTAATTGTGTTATTTAGAAATGGATATGAGAATATATTTAATTCTTTAGCTTCTATTTGTTTTACTTTTGGTGACTCTATGGGTGTGCCCACATCAATAATGTTAGCCTCAATAAAATCTTGTATCTTATATTTTAGACTAATGCATCTATTTTTTGTATGGCTTATTGCCTTGTGATACTTAAAAAATACATTAGAATCATAGATCTTT
Organism: Torreya grandis; assembly: GCA_037957365.1. NCBI lineage: Eukaryota > Viridiplantae > Streptophyta > Pinopsida > Cupressales > Taxaceae > Torreya > Torreya grandis. The sequence goes on along the minus strand of JARHVA010000370.1, from coordinate 4,925,831 downwards.
AGAAGAGTCCATGTCATATCAACCTATTTTATGGGAGGGAGAGATATTAAATTACATTCCAAGATTTGTTGTAAACCTATGATGGCAATGCTGAAAGATTAGTGAAGACTCCATGTAAAGAAGCCAATAAAACCAAGTGAGGAGATGGATTTAAAGTTACATTAATTGTGGCATTTTTATCACCCTTATTCTCAATGGTCCTCACCTTATATGGGGGCTTATTTGAAATCTTAGTATTTGATTCTAATCCATTGGTATATTTTAGTTTTCCCATTGATAGAAGCTTGGCATGTCTTTCTTTTATTGTGTGGCAAAAATTTATGAAGTTGGAAACTTTTTGAACAAGATAGCTTCATGTAATACTGGTAGAATACTTTATTTGAAGATTTCCTAAATCTCTTTATCTACCATGGGGCTAGTCAATTTAGGTAATAGAGTCTTGTATCATAAGATATACTCTACAATAGGTTCATTTAACTTTTGTTTCAACTATGCAATTCGATCATATGAGATCTTGTCACTGATATTTATGAAGTGTGCTAAAAACATGTCTTCTAGAAGATTGAATGCTATGATAGATTTATTTGGTAAGACATAAAACTAGTGTAAGGCATAATATTTTAGACAGTGTGGAAATAATTTTTTGAGAAGCTAATCATTGGATATGTAGTCCAAATATGCTATGTGAAAAGCTTAGAGATGGTAGTCCAGGTCACCCTTACCATCATAAAAAGTAAGTTTAGGTGCCAAAAATATAGATGGCAAGAGATTTCTCACTATGTGGTGTGTCAAAGGTGTATGTAAGAGAACATTAGAATACAAGGCATGTGATGGCCTAGTGGATCCCTTCTAAATATGTAACACCTTAGCCTATAGAGTATAAACCTCATGCATAATGGATTGTATATATGGAATGGAGGAAATAGGCACAAGAGGTGTAGATATCACTAAAGGTTTTCAAATTACAATTATTTTTTGTGCTAGTTGAGTTGGCCCCATTCAGGTGTAATAAGGTTGTTATCTAGGAGAGTTTATGATTTACCATATTTTGATTTATTCTTAATTTAAATTATGGATTGTAAATTTTTTGCATGATCAAGGGGATATTCCCATAATCTATCACTAAATATCTATAGGATCTCATCCTTATTGACAATTAGGTTGTCACTATTAAGTGGAGGGAGAGTGTCTTTATTTCCAATTTGTGTATCATCTTGTTCTTGATTATATTGTTCATATTTGGATGCATTAAAATCCACATAATTAGGGTGTGAAGGATCAACAAAAGGAGTTACAATATGTCTATTATTCATGATATAAGCTGAAATAGTAGGAATATAAATATGCTCTATAGGATAACCACCTAGCCTAAGACATCTTCTTAATGGAAGAGATACATTTTTTAGATGGAATATAGTAAACAATTTGAAATAAAGATGATAAAATAGAATATATGAAATTTTAAAAAATTAAAGGAGCTAATCAAAATAGGAAAAATAAGGATAAAAACCCTAAGATCATTTAGGGTTAGGGTTTGAGTAATGTTCAAAGTAAGTCAGGTTCAAATATTTTAACCTTTTAAGACTTATCAAGTGTAAATCCTATGTTTTTTTAAATATTTGATTAGACCAAACTAGGGAAATATATGAATAAAAAAAACCAATGATTTGTTATAGAATTGGCTAGCTTTAACTTTTCTAAAAAAATAATAAATAGTGTAAGTAATGACTTAGCTAGAAAATAACTGATATGAATGATTTGAGTGTTGGAAACTAGTACAAAAGTTGGTCTAAGTATCGTAAACTAGATCCCTATGTCATAACCCCTCTTAGATAGTATCACCACAATTGGATAATAGTTCCATTATTGACAAAGTGGTCGTAGTGCCTTGATATTGGTAGTAATGTCCTCTATGTGGGATTGTCCCAAACTTTTGGACGTACCTATGTATAAATATTTTAGGTTTCTTCCTACACACGCAAGTTGTGAAACCCTATATTATGCCTATAATAACTTATTTATTATGTAAACCAATAATATTCCATACAACTATGGCATGAGATGAAAAATGTGTTCCTTACTAATATAGACTAAGGATTGATAACCTTAGTTATGCTCAACTTATTCTATGCTTGGATGTGTATTTTGCATATAATTTCCATTTAGTGTATAAAAGGATAAAATTCATGTATATATATTTTTATATTAATTGTGAGGATGATAAAATATGTCTAGGCCAAACCTAGGAGGATTTAGTTTTAAAAATATATTTATTTCAAAAAATCTAGGGGAAAATACATTAGCACCATTTTTGGGACACACACACCATGTGGTGCTAGTGTCTAGCTAGCATAACACTAATCATGAAGGAATAAGAATGGGAAATGAGGGTCTACAATTGCTTTAGGTATGAATAGGAATGCTTTTAGCCCACATGAAGGTTGAATAAGTGTGATAATAGGCTATAATATATGTCTATGTCTAATATAGGGATAGGTAGTCTCAAGTAGCACTCTTAGCACTCAAATACCACTTTTGGGTGATTACACTAATATACCTTCACAAGAGAAAATGCATTTAATACATGTTGTGGGTGATTTAAAATAAAAAGTACACCAACTCACTTTGTAAAGTAAAACATAATACTCTTGGGTTGATTCTAATGCCATCCATGGAAATCATATCATGCATAGAATATTCAATACAAAGTTACCACCAAAATTTCATAAACCATAATTATCTAAGTTTAATGGAAATGGAGATCCATATTTACACCTTCAATCCTATACAAGGGATATGACATATGTCACTTGTAGTTTATTTATATTACCATTATTTGCACATACTCTAGAGGGTGAGGCATTAAATTGGTTCCATAATTTACTCCCCAAGGGTTCAATATATACATATGATGAGTTAGAAGAAGTATTTCTCATGCATTTTATTCAGAACAGGGACTCATATCACATATGAGAGGTTGCCCTCACTACACTGAGTAAGTCAAAAATAGTAAATGATTACATTTTATGATTCAAATCATGTATGCAATAGTTGATCTACTAGTTGATAGATTTAGAGGTACAATACATCTTTTCTAGAGGCCTTAGTTTTAATCTTAAGTATAAATTGTTATATGAGACATAGAAATCATTTAAACATCTATGTTACATAGTTATGACATTAGAGAAAAAGTTGGGACTAGTTGAGATAGATTTGGATTTAGATCTCTCATAGTCATAGTCATCCAATATGGTATAAGAACCTAATCCACCCATGATCAAGGAAAAATTAGATACTCAATAAAGGTAAAGATCCACTTTACTAATCATCTCCTATAGTGGATAGATCACAAGATACTAGCAATAGGGCCATACATTTTATAGACAAAGATAGGCCTCATGACATATTATTCACATTAATATACATGGGGATGATCACCCTTCCTCATATTTAGAATCATCTAGTACATCATTTGCAAAGAATAAGAAACAAACCATATTATAATTATCACATAATCAATAGACATTGGGACTACAAATATTGTGCACTTAAAAATAATATTGACCAATGTGTTGATAGAGGCATTGTAGAATTCACATTGGGAACATCAAGATATCCTTCTCTAAACTCTTCTATATCACACTACACTATGAGGGACTTATCCTAAGATATTCATTTTAAGGAACCATTGGTTACTCATTATATGATACATGTGATTTTTAGGACACCTAGTTATGTGAGATCTCATACACCACAGATTTAGTAGAGATGGTAATAAGTTTATAAAGACCAAAACATAATTTCAATTTGACCACTGACTAAGATATTTGAAAAAAATCACATAGATCATATCATAGTCTTAGTTTTCCCACTGATTAAGATGTTTCATAATAGTCATAAAGATAAAATCAAAGTCTTAGTTCAACCAATGATTAAGATATTTGGCAATAATCACAAAGATCATAGCATAGTCTTAGTTCATCCACTGATTAATACATTTAGAAATAATCATAGAGACCAAAGCATAATATAAGTAAGATAACCAATTAAGATATTTGGTATAAATCACATATATTAGATCATAGTCTTAGTATGACAACCAATTAAGATATTTACAAGACATGAGATACAATAGAACACAGTTTCAACATAATAGTCAACTAAGATATTTTCTATATATTCTACAAATATATTTACTAGTAGTACACCATGAGTAGTATTAGTTTTAGAGGCTATTCCTAAACATACACATCAAGAGTAGTATGGTCACTTATTTACTCTTCCATCAAGATTTAGATATTGCTTGCCATAGTCCATAAGCTAGTTTAGCCAATTTCACAAATTTAGAGCATAGTTCACAAGCTAGTTCATCAACCTCTTAGTTCCTAGCCCTACTCCATAGGTAATATCAGCTATAGATCACTCAACATAATCAATCCCTAGACCACATATACCTTTTTATAGATCATACATGATCATTCTTATTTTGTGTTATACAGGACACTTAGATAATGAGTTTCTTATGAGACTCATTGGTTAGTAATATCTCTCCTTACTTGTACATAGCTTTCATTCTCCTAGATTTCTTGTACATAGTATCTTTTTCATATTTCTTGTGCATATATTATACTCTTAGAACACAAAAACAAACAAATATTTGAATCAAAAAATACAAATTATAGATTGTATGCATGTCCATGTTTACATTTATTAAACTTTTTAGATACTACATGTTGTCATCAAATTATGCACCCGAGGACACTCTATGAAGCTCCCTCAATTTAATGAAACATTGAATCATCTCTAAAGTTTGTGGGAAATTGTAAGAAAGATGAATATCTAGGATTGAAAAGGGCTAGCTCCCTAGATTCTTATCTAAGTGTCTATCACCTAACCTAGTGCTTGTTTATGAAAAGAGTTAAGAGTTTGTATAAAATGGAAACTATAATAGAGAGATGATTTAACAATAATATATCCCATAAACTATCATACTTATACTAAGCAACAATGTTTTCCAAGACCGATTCCATGCATTGAAATATCCTAACATAGTGTTTTATTTTGAAGGTAACATACTTGGGACAATCAACAAGATACTTGACCTAAGGGGTAGATTTCACACCATAGATACATTTGCATACTTGAAAGAGAGCTTAGTACATTCAACACACTTCACATGACCTATTAAAATTAGAACCCTTTCTTAAACATGAAGGATAAAGGGAGTAAGGATGATACTATCACTTAGCTCCATTATACATCACTCACACACTTAGACAAAATGTTCACAACTTAGAATTGGACTTGTATTCAATGTTCAAAAGCAAAGTGTAATGTCATTTTAGTAAGGCATCACCATACCAAAAATGTGGTCCCTTATAATAGCCAAAAATGGCTCAATTTATAGAACTTTGAAGAAAAGAGAGAGAAGAGAAGTTGAAGAGGCACAAGGACATGTGTCACCAACATGAATATCAGTTACATATACATGAGAGAAAGGGATGGGGTGAGCCATATCATGTTAGGAGGTTTAATTATTTTAAACTAATCAGAAGAATGGTAAAAAGTGGTATAAGACCTTCATAATTGACATAAGAAATGGTTTCTATCAAAAATCATCTATGAGCATTTGAAATTGAAAATATAAGAGCTAACACATAACACTATTGAGGGAAATGGGACTTATGGTGATGGTTAGAATTTTTTTTTCTTAATTTCTAGCCATCCTTTAGACACCTATGTTTTTTGATTATATGGAAGCTCTTTGATTGGTCAGCTACCAATAATGACTCAAACCATCAGCCTATCCATTTTACTTGCTTTGTCTGCACTAGATGCTCAAGATTCAACCATTTTTAACCTCCAAATTTACTCTCATGTTCCCACCAAGTCTTTTTTGACTCTAACAACTAGTTTTTTCAATTTAAAATTGATGTTTGTGGGGCCATCACTCCAAGGGTATTTATTTCAAACATTTGTTTCCATCAAACTTTTATTTCCCTCAGACAATCTTTACAAAATAATTCATTCCTTAGACACTTTTCCCATAGTCACTTTGTTTTGGTGATTTTATCCTTTGGACTTTTTGTCTTAGCATTTTTCCCAAAATAATTCATTTGAGCTTTCTCTAGGCAATTCCTATGGATAATTTTCCCTAACAATCTTTTGGGCCTTTTATTTCCTTTGTATTAGGCAAAATGTCTAAAATAATTGGGATTTTACCTCTTTTCGATGTGGACAAACTTTTTGAAAGAATTCCTCAGATTATTTTTTTGGAATAATTCCTTCAAACATTTTGTTTGGCCCTTTGAAATTTATCTTTTTGCCCTTTGGCCAAAATAAATGGTCCTTCGACAATTTGTAAATGATCCTCTGACACTTGGAAATGTCCCTTCAGAAAATTGAAGATGACCCCTTCAAAATTTTTGTAAATGACCCTTCTGAAAGGAAACCCTTCAGATTTTTTTGAAATATACTTTTCATATTTTTTATTTGGTTCACTTCTTGAAAGAAAAACAATCCTTAAAACTTTTGAATAGGGCACCTTACTTGAAAATCCCTTTGAAATTTTTGTAAAGTACCTTTCAGCTTTATGAAAACATCCCTTTGGAATATTTACAAATGACCCCTTTCGGCTTTCTGAAATGGACCTTCAAAAACCTCTGACAAAGTCCTTTGGAAAATTTAAAATTTCCCTTTCTGAAAAGCTAAGAAATACCATTTTCCCTAAGTTCCCTTTTGGGAAAATTGTTTTAGACAAAATGTTCAAAATAATTCCTGACACTTTTAATAAAAAACCTTAAACAAAACCTCCAAAGGAAATAACACCCAATCAAAAGACTGAAACAAAGTCTCTGAATGATATAACACTTGGTATTTTTGTTACAGCTCAATGAGAAAGACTCCTTCTATAGAAAATTTATGAATAATGTACTTGGCCAAATTTGAAAGATGCAAACTTGGGAGTGAAATCTGACCAACACTACATATGATAGCTATCTTAGTATAGTCAATTTTATCATACATAAATGCTTCACTTGTTCTTATCAAATGTTTATAAATACTATAGGACCTAGGTACATGACATAGATCTAAAGTTACTAATATTTACCCATTGTGGGAACATACATAGTTTCTTCATTTGACACATTCACCCATTTGGGGAAATTATATACATAGTTCCAATTGCCAGGTTACATATTTATATACTCTATATCAAAAATTTAGCATTGTTATATCTTTAAATTGATCATCTTAAACTTACTTAGATTTATTACTGATAACTACTAATTTAAACTCAACCTATGTACATCTTATCTCTTATACATATTTATGCCACATGTTCATACATCCTTTCATTTCTAGTTTTCCTAGTTTAGACTTGATTATGTCCATATACTTCTTCTATTTGAGGGCATTTAAATATGCCTTTGCTCTATGGATCTAGCCCACTTTTTTAATTATATATATGCTTTGGACATGTGTCCATGTCATTGTGTGTGCCTTCCTAATTGTGTATGAAAACATTTGAACATGTCCTTTTATGTGGCTCTAAGATAACTTACTTATTTTTAACATATGTATACATTTGAACATATCCTTGTATGTCTTGATTCCTTAGATTTAGTGACTATTTTAACCATTTTATATTTTTTATTGACTACTACTACTCTAGACTCAGTTTACATACACTTTTTCTCTTATATAGATTTTTACCACATGTTCATTTATTCTTTCATTTATAACTTTATTAGTTTAGACTTTATTATGGCTCTATGCTTATTCTCTCTAAGGGCATTTGCATATGCCATTTTTCTATGGATCAACACCACTTCCTTTAAATGTATCTATGCTTTGGACATGTGCCCATGTCTTTGTGTGTGCCTTCTTGATTGTGCATATAGACATTTGAACATGTCCTTCCATGTGAATCTACATCAACTCAATTATTTTTTATGTATGTGTAAATTTGAACTTTTCCTTGTATGCCTTACTTTCTTAGATTTAGTGACAGTATACACATGTCCCTTGTATTATGGCCTCTTGGCCTACTTTGCATGCCTCATGTGTTTTTTTGTGTATGATTTCACATATCCATCATGGTCATGACACTTGTATTGATTATTACACAATATAGCTTTAGATTCCATGATGGACCTCATGCATATCCCCTTCCTCTTTGGTTGCCTTAATGGACATCATGCCCCATCCCCCTGGGTAGATACTCAGTTTATTTCTCAGATTTGATGTTCATATACATGCTTACATTGTTATATCTATCTTGACAACCTTGTAAATTCTAGATATAACATAAATAGTATAATAAAAACTTTTTCTTGAATTATATTACATTTTGATGTCATGTATTCACATTATATTAGTTTATTATGCAAATGTCATATATGTTCTGGCTAACACATATCATGCATATATTTTAATTTGAGGATAATTATTTCAAATATTTGACAAATCCCCTCAAAATAAGGGGAATTCAAAGAGGTTTATCACATATAATAGGCTACTTAAATATACTTAGAGTAAAATTTCTAACACATAGTCACAAAATATAGAAATTAGTTTCAGGAAAACATAGTGGGAAATAATCACACAAAGACTAGTTTTAGTTGCATATAAATCCATAAAATTGTACATTAGTGCCCAAAGTGGGACACTAACACCACCAATACTAATATATAGATATGGTTCTAATATCTAGTAGCCTAAATCTTAAGAAATTATAGATTGGACATAAAATTACAACATGTACATTCTAGGTTTACACAAGTTTAATTACAAATTACTCATGTTTGTTAAGCTTAGCACAAATTCATACTAGTTTTCTTAGATTATGGGCATCATGCACAACATGATAATTACTATTTATATTTCATATGTTTACAACTCAATCCATAATCCATATTCATAGATATTAGATTTGGGGGCATGTGCATAAAAAATTATTTCCATATCCTCACTTTTGATACAGTTGATTAGATGGAATGGAAAAATTCATGTGATTCTTTATGTTCTTAATCTAGACACCATTTTCACCAGCACAATCTATACTTGATGCCTTACTCCTTCTATAGTGGTTAGCATTCTTGAGTGGCCCATAACTATCTTACATTATCAAGTGGCCTAGATTCATCTTACATTATTGAGTGACCCAAAGTTATTTTACATTTTAGAGTTTCCAAGTGGCCCAGATCCATCTTATAAAATTTTAGTTACATAACATAGTTTTAGCTTTAGATGAATCTACTACACATGGGTAGGCAATGATGGATTAATAATCTACTTGAGTTATTGAGCCACCTATATGAGAGGGTTGGACACACCATCAGTCCAATCTAAGCTATGAACAATATGTAATCCACCAAGTAAGGGTAGGTAATGATGGAGTCAAAATTGGATTTCATTATTAATCCACCCATATATTGGGATTGATCAAACCATTATCTCATTCCAAGATATTCACTATTTGATTACTAATTACACACATATGATGTCACTAGGTTTTTACATTAGTTCACATACCTAGTGAGGTGTGTTCATTATTTTCCTATATCTATCATCTTTTTACTCAAAATTTTCTTTTGATTTTTATGTCTCTTGAGGAATAATATATGCACATTTAATTTTTAAGACATATAATGGAGCACACTCCACACACTCAGATATAAATTCATGGGCTTCACCTCTTAAGTAAGTCTAGGTAAATTTCTTTTACTTTATCCTAGTATTTTCACTTTGCTACATTTTTAGAATAAAGGGGGGGATGCAGTCATCTAAAAATGTCACTTGAGTGATAATAGTGTTACTTGAGACCACCTATCCACAACTTATCCCTAGACCTATATTAGGGCCTATATAGACACTGATCTATCCTTAAAGGAGGCCACACGCATCCCTAATCATCCCTAAAATATTCTTAGACCCTCACTTTAACATCTTGGCCCCTAGTACCTTAGGTTATTCCACCTAGAGACTAACTCCATAACTTGGACAATAGCACCAATGGTGCTACTATCCCATTTTGTGAAATATTGTCCTTTTTTGACCTTTTATCACCAATGGATATCTTTAAAATCAATAACCACCTAGGGTCAACTTAGACCTATTTTAATAACTAGAAAAACACTAGAACAATATTTATACATGACATTTATCTCTTTATTCACTAGATGGGAATCATATACAATAACATAAAACAACTCAGATCAAGTTGTACAAAATCAAGGTTATTAATCCCCATTATGCCCTAGTTATACATATAGTCATCTACAACCATTTTAGTCTCATAATACATATATTTAAAATCTCTATCATCACTTAATTCACTCAAATTGACATTCATAGTAGCTTTACTTTCACTTGAACCAATACTTAGGTGGGAAGAACTACAATGGGCTTGATCCCTCCTCTGAGTATTGGTATATAGGCAACTCTCATCATAAAAAGGTGTTAAGGATGTCAAACCTACCCCACTAACATCACACTTTGGTATGTTTTAAAATCATATGCCCTAACAACATGGAGGTCTATGCTTTATATTGAAAATTAATCAAAATATGCTATGGATAGGGAATCATAACTTGCACACAAGAATAGAATTAGAAGACTCTAGTGTAGGTGAACCCATAATCTTAGAGTATTTATCCATAAATGACACTAGTGCCAAAAGGACACTAATGCCATTGGTTCTACTATCTAGTTAGAGTGATACTATCCAAGAAGGGTTCTGACAATTGGATCATATCTATGATACTTAAATAAGCTCATGTCCCAATTTTTACCTTTTAAATCTTCCATCTTAGTCAATTTATAACTAAGTATTTGTTTTCATCATTTATTGCTATTTTTTGAAAGGTCAAACTAGGTCAATTCTATTACAAATTAGTGGTTATATTTATTGCATATTTTATAGCTTAATTTACTATACTAAGGCCCTTTAACAACATAGGGCTTACACTCCATAAACCATAGAATGTTAAAATAATATATGGGAGCTCATAATTACATGCATTTAAGATTAGTATAAATTATTAAACCTATTTTGGAAAACAAAGTGGATCCTTAAATCAAATAGAGAAAGAATAATACTTTGAAATTTACTTGTCTCCAATCATTGAAAAAATTAGACAAGCTCCGCCTTTGAGTCATTTAAGTCCTAAAGAGAAAAAGGTATATCAAGATATAGTGTGGAATTACCAAATGTATTTGTTTTAGATGAATAGATTTAATTGCATCCTCCCCTAGAATATATCAAGGTAAATCACCATAATTAGTTAAATAAGTCATAGAAGTAAACATTAGAACTAAAGAAAATCCTAAAATAGTCAAACTAGTAGAAAGTCTTACCCCTAAAGAAAGGGAGATAATTATTAATCTTCTCAAAGATTTTATTAACATATTTTCATGGTGATATACAAACATGCTTAGGCTTGATCCTACTTTGGAGGTAAATCACCTAGTAGTCTATCCTAATGATAAACTAATTAAATAAAAGCTCTAAAAAATACACCCTAATATGGCAATACTAGTCAAAGAATAACTACAAAAATTATTGTAAGTAGGTTTCATTCATCCAATTGACTATTCTAAGTGGATTTATCATATTGTCCCTATTAAAAATACACAAGGAGGAATCTATATTTGTCTTGTAATTTGGGATATCAATAAGGTATGTATGAGATATGACTTTTCTTTGCTCAACATTGATGATAATGGATTAAACAGCTAGATATGAAATGTTATCACTCATGGATGGTTTTTCTAGATATAATCAAATCAAAATTGCTCTCAAAGATCAACATAAGACCATTTTCATTACTTCATGAGGAAATTTTTGTTACTAAATAATTCCTTTTGGCCTAAAAAATGTGGAATCCACTTATCAAAGGGATATGATAGTCATATTTCATGATATGATGCATAATATTATAGAAGATTATGTTGATATTTTGGACAATTTAAAAAAATGAGAGAAGCATCCTAAAATCTTAAGAAGATTTTTTTTAGAGGTTAAGGGAATGTAACGTGTGTCTGAATCCCATGAAGTGTGTATTTGTTATTAATTATAGAAAAAATTTGGGATTCATAATGTCACACCAAGGCATTGAAGTGGATCTTGAAAAATTCAAAGCTATTACTGACATGCCTCCACCTACTAGCCTAAAATAATTGTGTATTCTTCAAATAAAACTAGAAGACATTCATCATTTTATCTCTCAATGAGATGATAAATGCCATCCATTCACTCATCTACTTAAGAAAAGAGATCATTTTGATTCAAATTTAGAATGACAAAAAACATTTAATGACCTTAAGTACTATCTATTAAATCCTCTAGTCCTTGCACCCCCAATACGAAGAAGGCTTTTACTCTTGTAAATATGAAGTAATCCATCTACCATAGAAGTTCTTTCAACACAAAATGATAATAAAGGAAAGAAAAGAGATATCTACTATTTAAGAAAGACACTTGTGTCATATGAGCTTAATTATACTGCCGTTGAAAAATAATGTTTGGCTGTAGTATTTACTTCTAAAAAATTTATACACCACATGTTTAACAATCAAATAAAGCTCATTGTTAAGTTTGACCCACTTAAATGCATGCTATCAAAGTTAGCCTTTGTAGGAATAATGGCCAAATAGATTATGATCCTAAGTGAATTTGACATTGAATATGTAAATAAAAAGGCCATAAAGGGCCAAATAATTATGGATCAACTCACATTAGTTCCTATAATAGATATAAAACCATTAGTAACTCTAATCTTGAATGAATCTATCTTAACCACTAAAGAATCACTAGTATGGAAGCTTTATTTTGATTGATATTTCACCACTCATGGATTAGAAGCCAACATCCTTTTGGTCACACCTCATAAAGATTTTATTCCAACATATTTTAGGATATCTTTTCCATGTACCAATAATAATAGTAAATATGAAACATTAATTTGAGGACTTCAAATTGCCATTTCTTGGAATATTTAGCATATTCAAGTCCTTAGTGATTCCCAACTCATTATCAAGTAGGTCAATGAATAATTACAAATAAGGATGACAAGTTGATTCCATATAGATAAATGGTTGACCAATTGAAGATAAATTTTTAATCCATAACATTTGAATAGATACCTAGAGGAAGTGAAAAATCAGTGGATGAAATGGCTACTATAGGGTCCTTATTAAACATGATAATAGATGTTATTAAATGGAATTTATTGACTAAATAATTATTGATCCCCACACATTATGTTATGGTTTATCATAAAATATGTACAATCATTGATCCTAGTTAGCCATGGTCTCAGGACATCTATACTTACCTATATGCTAATACCCTTCCACCAAACCTTAACCACCATGAAACAAAATCCTTTATCCAATGTATTTCCTAATATGTTATTCTTGGTATCATGCTATATCGACAAGGATATGAAAAGACTTTGTTGAGAAGCCTAAAATCAAATGAGGCTCTTTTGGAAATCAAGGAGGTCCATGATGAAGTCTATGGAGGCCATGTCAATAGAATGGCTCTAGCCAAGAAGTTATTCTGGATCAGATATTATTGGCCTATAATGGATTATGATGCTTTATAGTGTGTGAAAAATTGTGTTGCCTTATAGAAACATAGAGATATCATAAATGTCCTGCTTAATAGTTACAACCTATTATGAGTCCTTGGTCTTTTAAATATGGGGATTATACCTCATTGGTAAGATCAATACCACATCATCAAATGCTCATAGGTTTATTATCACAAACACATAATATTTAACCAAGTGGTAGAAGCTATACCACTCATATATATTACTATTCATCAAATATATAAGTTTATTTTGAACCATATCATTTATCACTTTGGAATTCCTTTAATGTCTATATCTGATAGTGAAAAGTATTTTAAAAACCAAGAAGTCAAAGCCTTATGTAATAAGTATCACATTGAGAAAAAAACTTCATCTCCATATTACCCATAAGACAATGGTTAGGTGTCATGTCCCCTTTTTAGGTGACATCACTCAGAGTTGATGATTAGCCTATTATGCAACCTTCGTAGGCTGATTGGATGGATAGAGGGTCATGATGGAGATTGGCTTGGCTTTAATTTGCAAAATTCCTACAGTTGGCTTTCATTCAGGCTATTTCAGTCACATTTGGCCTAAGCTCCTGTTCTTTAGGGATATTTGACATGCAACAGAGCACCTTTATTTTGGTATGGTCATGTGCAAAATCACTCCCTGGTTCACCAGCTTTGAATGGTTTGAGGATCTGACATGTATTGAGGGAGATATTAATATTTGATTGATTTAATCAAATATTAATTATTTAGCCTATTTTTAATTAGAAACCCTAATTCTAATTTAAGAAACCCTAATTAGGGCAAACATATCTTTTTGAGGGTATAAGGGTTTCTCATGGAGGCCATTATTGATTATGCATTGATTATTGATTTTTGATATTGAAGAATTCTTCTGTGAAGACTGAGCCAAGGGTTCCAAGATTCCATCTGCATTGGAGAACATCCACTCTTTAGTGTGTGTGATTCAGAGGCTGTGAAATATCAACTGATCTATTGCCAAATTGAGAGATAGCTTCATACAAAAGTTATCACAGAGGTTTACAAATTTGAGAGGTAACTTCATATAGAAGTTGTCACAGAGCTTTACCAGTATTTATTTTATTAGATTTTTGATTCAATAAATTATACAGATAGAGATCTTCTATATTAGAGCCATATATCTTCAGATCAGGGGTTGAAAATAGACAGGTTGTGCTTTATTTCTAGCCATACGAAGTCCATACAGATCTGTGAAAAATCTGTAAGCATCAGCAGATTCGCTCAGACACCGACATCGGTAGGCAGAGATCCCTAGTGACCGACATTGGCTGACTGAAGATCGACGTCGATAGAGAAGGACCCACAGTGACCGACATCAGTAGTATATCAATCAACGATGGTGACTATGTCTTTGACACAATGACCTGAGAGTGACACAGATCTAGATTTATTTCCCAGTTTGTGGAATACTCAGGCTATTAAGGCCGTATTTTCAATATTCATTGTATACCTGATATAGGTCTTCTATTGTAAGCATATTAGCCAATAAATAAGAGATTATATGGTGATTTATTTATCTATTTGAAGATATTTTGTAGAAATATAGATAAGCAATTCAAAGCTTTTGTTTTGGTATCTAAAGAGATATTACAGTGGTATCATAGCTTCTATCTTTCTATATTCTCTATTGGACAGGGGATATTACAGTGGTATCAGAGCTTTGGCCGAAGAAAAGAAGCCCCTAAGTAAGGGATATTACAGTGGTATCAAAGCTTCTATCTTTCTATATTCTCTATTGAATAGGGGATATTACAGTGTTATCAGAGCTTTGGCTGAAGAAAAGGAGCCCCTAAGTAAGGGATATTATAGTGGTATTAGAGCTAATGTCCTACCATTCTGTTGGGTAGAGTGGGTAGATTGAATCAGTGAAGTATCCATGATGTCTTCAAGTACTCAGAGACAGTGGGACTATGATATGAAGAAGTTGAAACTAAGTTTGAAGAGGTTAAATGAATTTATTTCATACCCTACATTTGAAGACAAATCCACATGGTATATGATAGCGAATGAGGAGTGGGACTTATTAAGTCCTCAAGTTCGGGAGAGGTTTTCTTTTGATCACTTAACCTGAGGAGGGAGCACTACAGATCAGTTGGACAAGATAGCAACATGTCCCATGATTCTTATGAGATAGGAGATAATAGGTGTGCTACTGTTAATAGGATAAAGCTTTGCTTATACTATAAAGATCAATATGATGCCAATCACAATTGTCATTTGAGGCCTAAGGGCAAGGCATATCGTATAATATGGGAGTATTATGAGGAGTCAAAATCCAAAGATTTTGAACATCATGATAGTTTTGAGGAGTCAAAGGTAGAGGCTTCAGAGCCTAAGGTAGAGGCAATGAAGGTGGCTCACCAGGATTTTGAGAGACATGTGGATGAGCTTAGTCATGAGGATTTGGACTCTCAGTTGGTTGCAGAGGATGAGGGAGTTGGAGATTGTAATGATGAGGTAGTTTCAGCAGCAGCTTCTTCAGAGTTAGATGAGGATGAGTCCAATGCTGGCACTTAGAGTGTAAAGGTCTACTCAGAGGTTAGTACACTGAGTGTTGATGATCTCTTAGTTATGACAGAGATTGTAGAAGAGTCCCAGGATCTGATTATTGTAGATGACACCCAGGAGAATGCAGTGGACCATTTTGAGGACTTAGTTTCACTTGCAGTTTCTTTCAGTATGAAAGAGTTAGTCAGTGATGCTATAGCTTTTGATACTCTGGATGTTGATATGAGCTATGGAGTTGATTCATAGAGTATGGATGGTAGTATTATAGTGGTCAATGATTTTGAGTCTATTCTTTTGGACCATGCATTAGAGGAGGATTGTAGGAGACAATCTATCCAATGCCACCATGTGTCTAGTCAGCTGAGAGTTAGTGAGCGAGACATTGCTACCGCTTGCAAGCATTTTGATGCTGCTCATTAGTTATTAGCAGTTTATGGATGGGGTTCTCCTACTAGCATTGAGTAGGGAGGCAATTATTTGTCCTTGATAGAGATCCACTCTTTATGGGAGGCTATCCGGATTTTGAGATAAGATTATATGCAGTTGGTAGCCAACAGAGATTATCTTATGGAGTGGGGCAGCACAACGTATGATGCATTATTGGTCAAGGAAGATAAGGTGAGTGAGCTTACTCAGTAGCTCAAGGTGACTTTTGAGATTCTTGAGAGTATGCAGTTGACTTATGAGGAGTCACAATTTCATTTGGCTAAGATGACCATAGAGTTAGAGCATTTGTAGTCTTCACTAGCCCCAGACCCAGTTCATTTGTATATTGAGGTGGTTGGTGGTGAGTACATTCCTGTAGTTGTTGCTGAGGAGCATGTTGTTGAGGCTAACACACATGTTCAAGATTTGGGAGTACCTGATTCTGATGAGTTTGAGATGCTAGTGGAGTCGAGTCTCCAGATTGATTCTTCTCACACATATGACATTGTGGTATCATTCGTTGTGCCACCTCTACAGAGGGATCAGTTATGGGATGGATTGGCACCATCTTTTGTAGATGGAATTGGCAGTTTGAGTTGTCCATTCTACTTGGGTTATGATACTTTGAGATTTTGTTTCTCATGTGTTCTTGACTATGGTATGTGTAATCTTGGAGCTTGGTTGAGTTTCATGCACCAGTTTGATTATCGATTCCTCTTTGTCCTACTTCAGAGGATATTGTAAGAGCTTACATTGATTGTCATCAGTATAGAGTATGACTACATTTGGGATCCAGGTGGATTGAGTGGTTCATTATTCTGTGATTGCTTGGGGTCAAGCAATTTCAGGAAGGGCAGATTGGCATGTCCCCTTTTTAGGTGACATCGCTTAGAGTTGATGATTAGCTTATTATGCGACCTTCGTAGGTTGATTGGATGGATAGAGGGTCATGATGGAGATTGGCTTGGATTCAATTTGAAAAATTCCTATAGTTGGCTTTCATTCAGGCTATTTTAGTCACATTTGGCCTGAGTTCCTATTCTTTAGGGATATTTGACATGTAGCAGAGTGCCTTTATTTTGGTATGGTCATGTGTGAAATCACTCCCTGGTTCACCAGCTTCAAACGGTTTGAGGATCCGACATGTATTGAGGGAGATATTAATATTTGATCGATTTAATCAAATATTAATTATTTAGCCTATTTTTAATTAGAAACCCTAATTCTAATTTAAGAAACCCTAATTAGGGCAAGCATATATTTTTGAGGGTATAAGGGTTTCTCATGGAGGCCATTATTGATTATGCATTGATTATTGATTTTTGATATTGAAGAATTCTTCTGTGAAGACTGAGCCAAGGGTTCCAGGATTCCATCTGCATTGGAGAACATCCACTCTTCAGTGTGTGCAATTCAAAGGCTATGAAATATCAGCTGATCTATTGCCAAATTGAGAGATAGCTTCATACAGAATTTATCATAGAGGTTTACAAATTTGAGAGGTAACTTCATACAGAAGTTGTCACAGAGCTTTCCAGGTATTTATTTTATTAGGTTTTTGATTCAATAATTATACAGATAGAGATCTTCTGTATTAGAGCCATATATCTTCAAATCAGGGGTTGAAAATAGACAGGTTGTGCTTTATTGGTGGCCGTATGAAGTTTGTATAGATCCATGAAAAATCTGTAAGCATCAGCAAATTCACTCATACACCGACATCGGCAGGCAGAGATCCCCAGTGACCGACATCGGCCGACTGAAGACTGACATCGGCAGAGAAGGAACCATAGTGAACGACATCAGTAGTATATCGACCGACGACGGTGACTGTGTCTTCGACATAGTGACCTAAGAACCACACAGATCTAGATTTATTTCCCAGTTTGCGAAATACTCAGGCTATTAAGGCTGTATTTTCAATATTCATTGAATACCTTGTAGAGGTCCTCTATTGTAAGCATATGAGCCAATAAATAAGAGATTATACAGTGATTTATTTATCTATTTGAAGATATTTTGTAGAAATACAGATAATCAATTTAGAGCTTTTGTTTTGGTATCTGAAGGGATATTACAGTGGTATCAGAGCTTCTATCTTTCTATATTCTCTATTGGACAGGGGATATTATAGTGGTATCAGAGCTTTGGCCAAAGAAAAGGAGCCCCTATGTAAGGGATATTACATTAGGTTGAGTCCACAAATAAAATGCTCATCAAAATCCTCAAAAATATTGTCAATGATACTATAAGAAATCAAGTTTTTTAGTTATATCTTGCATTATGGTCTTATATAACCATGTTTGCACACCTATTGGGGCCATTATATACTCCTTGGTCTATGGTATTGAATTCATCCTACTAATTGAGGTCAAAATCCCCTCTTTATGTATATCATTAAGGTTCATGATAATACATAATTCATATAGGACCAAACAACTATAGGAACCAACCTTTTTGACAAAAGACATCAAATATACCCAGATCATATTAACGTATATTAGAATATGTTAAATGGTCAATATCATAATAAAGTATGATCTTGAGATTTTGAAATTGATGACCTATTTCTAGGATAAAATCAAAATAGTACTAATGTTGATTGGGAGAATAAAGGTAAATTTGAGCCCAATTGGTTAGGTCCATATGTTATCATCATTAATTATGGATCTAGGGTGTATCAATTATCCACATTAGAAGGAGATAAAATAGACAAGCCAATGAATATAATTCACCTCAAAAGTCTATATACCTAAATCATTACAATAGATTATCTTAGAAACTTATACACCATTTTATATAGGCTAAAAAAAAGTCATCTAATGGTGAAAACTAATATCTTAGTACCTTGGATAAGCACAATGATCAAAATTAGGTTTTTGGTGTCACTATGATGAATCCTCCATTCATAATAATATTATTCTTGATTATCATTCTTACTTGGGGTAATTTACTTTTTTTATTGTTACACTACCATCATCTTGTAATTTTCACCTCATTCATTCATCTTTTCCAAACCTTGGTCCCAAGGGTGTATATATGGGATGTGCATGTTAGGGTAGTGAACGTGAAATATATATATATATATATATATATATATATATATATATAAATCTAGGAAAAATTGATAATAAATATCAAAAGAAAGTGGTCCATTGAAGAGTTATCTAGAATGTTTTATCCACTCTTTCCCTATTGAGTCATTAGTCAATTTTTCATATCCTAGTCAAAATGTAGTTAGACTTGACCCTTCCAAATGTCTTATATTTTATTAGCCTCAACATTATGTCAAAATTCCTCCCCAATTTACATTACCTACTTGCGCATCCATCCCTCATCCTTTTTGAGTAATTTCATTACCACATAATCATCCCTCCTTAAGGTTACACATAATATTTTATGAGGTTCAACCAAATCTTGAAATGCTCACCTTATCCTTAGGGAACATAACATCACTAGTATGATCCTATTATACATAATTATCACATATTAATTTCTTTTGTATGTTTGATTGATTTATTATCTTATTTATAAATATTCTATTATACATGTTTATTTATTATTATTTTTCATTTGGTAATTAACTTGTTGTAATGGTCCATTTGCCATGATTATCAACTTGGCTATATTTATGCCATTGTGGCATCTTATAAGGTGGTCACAATCAAATTTGATCTATTTTTATCATTAATAATGTATAGAATCTTTTTTGTCCTAGGCAAAAATGGTAAAAGGATGTTATTATGACCTCCCATTAGATATTATAAAATGTTCTTGGGATGTCCTTTATGGAGTTACTTCTTGGACCTATATTTATATCTATGCACTATGGTAAAATGTCACCATAAATATACTAATGTCGTAATGCATCCTACGTAGTGAAACATTAAAATGGGTTACATGTAATTATATAGATTTAAGACCTCTACCATTATCCCTCTCATTACTAACCCAACCTTAACTAATCAGGTTTACTTAGTCCTACTAATCCCTCACCATCCCATCGCCCATCCTATTTTATACTGATCTCACTTGTCCTAACTCCCATACCTCATCATTTTACTACCTTATCGATTCACCATTCTTATTCAAGAGGATTATTGAGGATATTTCAATAATAATGGGACAAACATTTAAACTCATGGATGAATTATTTTACCCTTTGGGACCTATCAAAATTAGAATACACATAATTTCATTATATTATCCATTTTACCATATCATAATTACATGTTTTGTATCTTATATCATATCATTGTGC